>JAEIIG010029638.1:0-11145 GCA_018904695.1 Drosophila parvula
AGGCGCAAGATGAAAGCAAAAGGCGGCTGAAATTAAATTAAAATGAAATGCATGCAAAGTGCCACGGCGACAGCAACAAAAACAGCGACAAAAACAACAGAAATGACAGCATCCCTGGTCCTGCGTTCTTTTTTTAAATCACTGCAAGAAAATATCAAAAATATATCAATATAAAGAATATAATTCTTGATCCCTTGTTGAAACCTTTACTGTATTTATTAAATATTTCGTATTGAATGATTATCTGTAAGTGGAAATATTAATTTATGTTACTTAAATTTTGTATATTTATTTTGTAATAATTTATACCCTTTCTCAAACCCTTTTCTTTCGCATTGTGTATGGTTAAGAGTCCTGAGTGTGTACTTTAAGCTTGCAATTAAATTGCAGGACGAGTCGCACGGGAATTGCCAAGCAGGATGGTGGAGGGGGATGGGGCCAGAGTTGCATATGCATTGCAATTAAGCAATCAATGGCATAATTATCGACACATGAGAGTCACTCGATTTATTAACACGCCCCGAGCAACGTGCAGCAGGCAGCAGGCAGGGGCAGGGGCAGAGGCAGAGGAACTATTGCGGCCATCGACAATCGATTGGCAACTTGTTCAATTTAAATGCTCAATAAACAAAGGCCACAAAAGATAGGGAAGTACGGGGAGGTAAAAAGAAGCCTTTGCAGTTACATTTTACATTTTAAAAGGCATTCGACAGCCGCAGGCCAGACAAAAACTGTCGCGACATGATTGCGGCCAAAGAAGTGCTCGCCGAGAGGGAGAAAATTGCGAAAGTCAGCCGTCATTTAGTGCAATGTCCTTTTGTTAAATTCCACAAAAGTTCAAAGATTTTAACTTGAATTTAAATGGAAAACTGGTAAGAAAATAATATAAATAAAAAGTAAACCTGGCATTTATTGTAAAAAGAGAAACCTTATCTACGCATTCTGTTAACATTTTCTCTAGCTCCCTTGACAAATGTGAACCTTAAATTGATTCATAGGCTTTAAATCGCTAAAAGGGATCAAAACAAAGGACTTGTATATATGTGAAGAGCTCATTACAAATGAAACTTAAGGCGAGACCTGTTCACAATCCCATTTTTTGATAAATGCCTCTCTTTCTCCCCATTTGGCTGCCACGGTCACTTATTCGGGCTTAGTGAAGCATTAAAGGAACCCCCAGAAAGCGACATTAAGGGATCAAAAATATCCAGCCAGCTGTTGGTATTGAATTCGCGCTTAATGCCATAATGGCGAAGCCCTCTTATCTGTGCTAATTACAAGTGAGCAGCCACCAGGACTTGACCCAAATCCTGAAAGCAGACGCGATTGATATTTTTCGCATTTTTTTTTTTTTAGATTTTTCCGAACAGTGGAAACAGAGAAAAAGGGGGGTTTTCCAAAGCCCTCCCACTCCGCTGAAAAGCCATAAATGATGACAATAAAAATGAATATACCGGAGAATGGAAAAAAGGCAGCCACGCGTTGCAGCTTAGCTGGCGGATAAAAGGGGGAAAAAAATGAGGAGAAAGCAAGGAGTTAGAGCTTTCAATTTGATGACAATTCCGCAGATGATTTGACGGTTGCCTCAGCATTTGGCATTTTTTAATATGATTCTGCTGGTATTTCAGTTTCTGGGGTTATAAAAAACCAGACAACGGCAGCTGAGCTCATCTCTTTCTTGTCTTTCCCCAGTTTTTCCTCCTTTTTCTTTTTTTTTTTTGATGTTCGGCAATAACAACTTGTGGGCAGATAGAAATAATATGAGGAGACCAAGACCAACCCCTCGAGATGCATTCTGCAACCCTCTGATGTCTCGTTGAACGGCTTTTATTTCGTATAACTCGTATTCTTAATCGCCTAAATCGCCAAGTATGCGTAATAATCTAATCGTCATAATTCCTTTTCTCCGGGAAAATCTCGGCATGAAAATGCGAATTTTTCCTATGGGAGGGAATGGGAGTGATGGGGAAAAGCAACGGCCTTAGCCTACTTATGGCTTGCGGTCTAGCGGGGGCGGCACAAAAATTGAATAATTCGCCCATTTTGTATTTCGCATTTTGCAAATTTTTAAATGCTTTTGATGACATTTTTATTTATACGCTGAGTGTGGGTGTGTGTTTGTGTGTGCTAGCCTGTGGGGTTCCCCCTTATTTATGTGCCGGATTTCTTTTCTCCGCCTTTGCCCCGCTTAAGAGTCTTAAGTGCCATCTGGGGAAATCATTGCGAGAACATGACCGAGGTTGGGATAAATGGAAATGGCTCTCTGGGAATACCCCAAGCATATCGCCAAGTCCTTGCGAATGCACTGGATGGGATAATGAGTTGCTATAAGCCTTGAAAAGGAGGTGTTTACGGATAGTCAAGTGTAATTCAAATGTTTTTCCGTTTAATTTTTATTTAAATTACTGCCGAAAATGTAACTATAACAAATTAAATACATCAGATACATTTCTAAATATTTTCTTTTGTATTTTGCAATGCAGGTCCTTGCCTTCATTGACCTATTCCATATTAAATTAATGTTATTCAATATACCAGCTTAAAGCATTTTCCCTATAATTTACTGTGTCCTTGCTGTCCTCGCTCTATCCCCTTCTGTCCCATCTATTGTTCGTATGCTTCATTCTCATAGATTATTCATCCTTTGCTTTATAATTAATTGCAAAACGTTCGATTTGCAACGCTAATTGCAACTTTGTATCCATTATATGCCTGCCGGCATGGTTTGAATAAGGGAAATGTTGGAGGGGGCTTGGAAAATGCTGCTGATGATTTGGTTACATTTTCCGACTGATATTTTTGTTTTTGTTGCTGACTGGCTGACTGGCTGGCTGGCTGACTGTCGTTTCGGTTGCTCAGTAACAAAGTAAATGAAATTTAGAGCACCAAATGTGCGGCCCTTGGGGCATTTGAAAACATGTATGCGTGAATGTCGAATACCCAATTGTCTGAACTCCCTGTACTCCCCTCGGAAAAATACCTCCACTCCACTCACTGAATGGTATCCATTGCCCTGTCACTATTTGAGTTGCATTGATTTGTTGACTTTGTCGCTTGCAGCTAATCGAAAACAAATGCAGCCACATATCTGTAAGGGAATATGCTGAAACAGTCAGCGATGAGATTAAACTACAAATAATTACGAAATAGATTTGAAATATACCTAAAAAGTCTTAAAAGAGTCCGCTTGAAAGTATGCTACGTTTCGTGGAGAAGTAAAAACATTTGCAGTATACTTTAGGTTGAATATGGTATATACTTTAGTATACTTTAGGGAAATGGAATCACTTAATTATATAATTTCTGTGTTTTGTAATCAGATAATTGAATATCTTTTTAATTTACTTTCATAATGTATCATTGATTTTTAAAAATTGCATATTACTTTTAAGCAAGCTTTTCTAATTCCTAGCTCTGCTATTATTTTAGTCACAACTGTTACTGCATGATGTATTTGCGGAGACAAAAGAATTTTTGCCACGCGTTGATTTTGGTTCATAATTAACGCACAACTTTGGCACAAATTGGCAAACAGGACATCGAGGACACTGGCTATGTCCAAGACAGACACGCCAAATGAATGACAATTACCTTTCTCGTGTGTGGGAGTGCCTATGGCTGTTTACAGGACTAGGGAGGTAAATTTGCGCAGGGCACAGGGGTTGGTGTCTTTTCACAGCGGTTTGGTGATTGCAAAATGGTATGAAAAATAAATATTCCAATTACGCTGCGAAAGCACAAAAGGGCGTATAGTGTGTGGCTTTCTGCGGAGAAGTGTGTACACAAATCATCAGCCCAAATAGACAATATGACAAAAGCAAAAATTCAATTAATATGCTAAATGTAAATTGATATGCTACAATGCCATGATTACATTTATTTGTGTGTTTCCCTTCTTTTTTTGTTTTGTATATAATCTAAATAATTTTGTGGGGCATAATGCAGTTTAACATGCCAATCCTTGGACAATGGTCCTTGGTATGATGAATATAATTCGCTTAAAAGCCATTACAACAAGACATACAACAAACACCAACGTTTTCAACAACATGAGCATTTAATGCTTTGCCAACATTGCATACTTTCGGGCGCATCGAATTTTAATAGAATTAAGCTAATTGCCATATGAAAGCCGATTTTGCCTCGGGGCCCCTTCACCCCATGAACAAAATGCCAATGCGAATGATTGAAATGAAATGGGGAAAAACTGATTGAAAACTGATTGTAATTCGGTAATGTGAATGGCGAAATTTTGGCATATTTATGGGTTCTGGGTGGTTCCATGAACGAATTTCGTTGAGTTTTTGTGGCGAAAGAATATGTTTTAAAGTCTGTGAAATTTTAAGATACAAATCCACAAAGAAATCTTTTAACCCCATTATATATGTATGTATATATTTTCCAAATACCGAAAGGTTTCAGAGAACTCCCCCCGGCCGGAAAACTTTGTGTGCACATGTATGGACCAAGCTGAGCTAAGCAGAATGAGAAGGCCATTTTCTTTTCAGCCAGTGCTATTTTCCGCTCAGCTCTCCTCTGGCTTGCTCTCGTAGAATTTATTGAAAGCAAATATTTTTGCAAATTACATTTTCGAAGGCTGAACCGGAAAAGACGCGGCTCCAATAACCAAATTCTCATTTCGCTGGCCAAAGGGGGCAAATATGTATATAGAAGAGTCAGAGATCCCGGGCTAAAGCAATTTGTTTGATTAATTTGAACAGCGGGTGAGTGAGCGACGAGGAGTGGGAATGGAAGAGACCTTCATTATGTAAATTGTATGCGAAATTTAAATAATCATCTGCAATTTAAATGCACAACAACACTTTGAGCCAAGCCTCGACAATTAATCGTTGAGGCACCGCCCCGATATCGCTTCATAAAATATGCCAAATGTGCGCCTTATGTTAATTTTCTATTTTAAGACAGATAATATATATGGCCGCCTGTTAGCATTAACTGCCTACGCATATTTGTATGTCTGGTCTCGGTGCCTGCTGTCTGTTACTGGGGATCTGGTGTCTGTGTCTGTGCCTGTGTTTGCCATAAATAATTATTCATATTTGTATAAAATACACACAAAATTTAATTAAAAATTGTTTCGCTACGACCGGGCCGAAATAAAGAAAGAGGAATCATCGTCATCATCATCTTCATTCTCCATGCTCCATGCTCCATGCTCCATGCTCCATGCTCCATGCTACATTTTCAATGGCATAATTCCCTTTGTTATTTGGACATTTCCTTACACTTGTTTTTCGCCGCCCCACCCCCTTCAAATGTACACTTCTCGCACAGAAGGGGCAGATATAGAGATGAAGTTGGTCCAGTGAAGTGCCATTGCCATTTTGGCTCATAATAAAATTAAAACGAAATGAAACGAGATGAAAAAGTAATAAAGTCCTTATGGAAAATGCCAGCCAAGATGGTCAAAGCTTCTGTTGCCGCATTTACTCCTGTCCTCCTCCACAGCCTTTTCCAAACTTTGTTTCTGTTTCTGTTTTTGTTTCTGTTATTGCTTTCGTCCAAGGTCTGTTTCTGCCACGGCTACAAAGCACTGAATAGATGAGAGCAGACAGTAATGATAAATATGGAAGGAGTGATGTCAAATGCGGGGAAGCAACAACCCTTCTTCAGCGCATACCCAGTGAATATTATTAAAATAGGTAGGATAGTATCGGAGCTAATGGGAAATTAAACAGAATTATATATAAAATATATTATAAAATATGTATATATAAATATATTATAAAATAAAGTTATATGTACTTAAAATAAACTAATTATGATTTGCATTATTTACAAATTAAATCTGAAACTTATTGTAATGTCTTGTAATGAAAAGTTTACATAGTTTTGTATATAATATAAACAACGTCAAAATTTGGTTAAAAGATTAGACTCTATTAAAATCCAGGTATTTATTTTATTTATTTAATACAGGCAAATTCTATTGATTATAAGAAGTATGTCTACCTACTACCTGCTATTAGAATATTTTAAATCCATTCCTCTTTAAGATTTTCAAATTAAACATGCTTTTTAGTAGCTCTATTAATTTAAATAAATTATTGCTTAATATTCTTTATTTATTTAATTAAATGATTACATATTATATATCTATTATACATAATATCTATCTTTTATTAGGTATTTTCCTGGTTTACTCCTTTATCGACGCTTTTCCTCTTACACCCATTAATAATTGTTTGTTGCTAGTTGGTGCGGCACTGGCTTTAGCTTGTCTTTCAGCTTTTCTGTGCAAATTTTTGAAATGCCGACCGTATCCCTTCCCCCTTTTTATATCCTCTTTTTTTGGGGGAATCCCCCCACCCGCTTAGATTGAGTGCGGATTTTGAGTTTTGGGTTTGAGTCTGAGGTCTGGGCCTTTCATATTCGTTTTTGCCGTTCGCACTTGGGTTTGGGCTTGGGCTTGGGCTTCGGTCTGGCTTGGCTGCTGCTGCCTGCGCATAATTAAGCGGGAATCGCACTCCATTGTGAAATATACTTGGCCATTGCATTTAAGTGTTTCGCTCGTAAAAGCTACAAAATGGGATCCCTGGGATGGGGCGGCCAGACAGTGAATTCATTAAACCATTAGACAGACTCTCCGGCTGAAAATGGAGGCGATTAACGAAAGACGGCTTTCCAGCATCCGGCAAAGAGTCATCCCTTCAACTCCCAACTCTGAATTCATCGCACAAATCAAACGGAAATCAAAACCCAAACAAGTAAATCAAGCAAATCCAGCAGCGGCCCCTGTGTCCTGACAAAAGGGGGACGTGGCATGCGTCATCTGAAAATTGTTGCAATTACGTCGTAGTAAGCAACCAACAATGAGGCAGAGGCCAAACAGGGAGGCGACAGGCAAAATGGAAATGGGGGGGAAAAAAAAAGGAAAGCTGCCCGGAATTTCCATAAACACAATGGCCGTATGATGACCCCTCCTCCTCCGGCCATTCAAATTGGTATCGCCCAGGGTTTCTGGGATCCCGGAGAGCACACGCATGTCTTCTACATGGAGAAAAGTAATATAGTAAATAGGGAAACTAAATGAAAAACTGCAGTAATTTTATAGTACTTGAACTCATCAAAATCATTTAAAATAGAACATTTAATAAGCAACTAAGTTAATAAATAATTTTGTATTAATATATATATATCTTTTGTATTTTTAAAGTTTATTAAAACCGTTCTAGTATTCGGATTTTTTTTCTGTGCTGTTTCACAACCACTGGCAGTGGCAGAAAAGTGCCGTTTGCCGCCAGTTGTTGCTACGGTAAATATGGGCTGTTGTCAGCCCCTAAAATTGGGGGCGGAGCGTGCCAAGGGGTGCATACATTTGTGTGATTTACGAGCTGTCTCATATAGGCCTCGAATACAACGATGACGATGACTGCGACCAAAACCAAAACTCTGGGATCAAAGGGAAGTCCTCATCGATGCGAGCAGACAGCTCGTGACACGAGTCTGATTAAAAAGGCAGACACTGAGCATAAAGCAGCAATAGTTACAATGAAAACAAATCAATTTATTGAATATTGAATAGATTTCTATAAATCAAAATGTTTAAGAAGAAAGCATAAAGGGGATGAAATTCATTGGAAACTCGTTGAATTCAGTTATAGAACCATTTAAAGTTTCACCAAATACTTAACAACTTTTAACAATGACAATGCCAGATGGATATTGTTAATAAACCAGGCGTAAGGCACATAGTTTGAGAGAAATATAATCGAATAAAGCTAAGAAGTTCGTCAAACTTCTGGGCATTATTTTCTTTGTTGTTTTTTATGGGCTCCGTGATGTGATTGGCCATCTCTATTTGCGTTATGGCCAGACACACAATGGCACAATGTTGTCAACGCAATCAGCAGCCCACCAGTTGTTGTTGTTGTTGATGTTGGGAGTACGCCCCCCAGCTTGTTGTATTTGTTAGTTGCAAAACAGAAGTGTATGGGACAAGTGGACAAGGACTACGACGTCCACGGGTCCTCATCGAGGGAGGAGTCCTGTCCTGCCGGAGCTGCCTGCTCTAGAGATGAATGAATGCGTCATGCTGACCAAGTACACACAGAGAAACCTGCAAGAAATTAAAAAGAAAGTATTAAAGAGATATATCAATATGAGATGGTTATATATAAATATAAGACCTGCTTTTTTGTCCCTAAAGAATAGCATCTGGAACTTTAACGCAATATATTTTAAGCTGTAAAGGCTGATTTTAATATTAGAATATTTTTCTTCTCTGCCCTAGAGTGGGTGGATCAGGGTGGCGGCTTAGACCGAGGGGGTGCCGGTGAAGTGGGTTACGAGTTTCAAATTGAATTGTTGGCAACACGTGACCAGGCGGACGCCTGTCGAGCCACCGAGCCAGAGAGGCCCGTCAATAAAGTCACAGTGAATGACAGGCTTACAAACATTGTCTACAAGTGGCAACTCTCTGGGCCCCATTGCCTAACATCTCTTCACTCTCATCATCTGGTCCTCATCCCAAAAACCTGCTGCTCCTGCTACTCCTGCTGCTCCTGCTGCCTTCCTGATGAATGGGCATATTAAAAACTCTATACAAAATGTTTTCGCTTTTTGCGGTTCGGTTTTTGTTCGGGGTTGACCGACCAGCGAAACGCAAAATGTAATTTGCGTAAAATGAGTGTCGAATTTTGTGGGAGTTCTCCCAGCTAGTTGATGTTTAGGGTTCTTCGCGGTGAACAAAGAGTTGGGGTTCCCATCGAAACGAGTGGCTTACACTGGTGGAAAATGTTAAGGAATATTATGTAAGTGTAGGGTCTTCTTTAATGAAAACATTTACAACACAACTAACTCTATATACCTTCCTATTACTTCATTAACTTTATCCTATGATCTAATCACATATTTCTTTGTGTCAAACTTCAAGTTAACCCCTATTTTGTGGCTGTGCACTTCCCTGCACACATTTGTCGAGTGCCTGGCGCAATCAATTCCCAAATCGCATTATGCCGCTGCCAGAAGCGAAGGGCTTGCAGCGAAGAGCTGAGGAGCGAAGTCTCCAGCAAATTGCTTGCTGGCTTTTCCGGCAGCAGCAGCAGCAGGAGAGTGAAAGGCTGGTAAATACTGTAGACGAGGAGACGAGGGGATTGCCCAAAGTAGGAGGAGGTCCGCCATCGCCATCGACATCCTTCACAGCATTTGGCATTTTATGTGCGTCAACATCAGCAAGTCGCCAAGTGCATTGCGTGCCAAATAGTTTACGTGTCAGTGGCGACACGAGTTCTCGATGGGACAGAATGGATTGGGGGGTTGGGAAGCCAGGGATGTGGATGCTGATGTGGAGGCGAAGGCGGATCTGAAGCTCTAGATAGACTCTGGAACGAGGCATCTGCGATCTGTTGTGGCATTGTGACACTGCCCGTGGCAGATGCATATCGCACTGCCACTACTTTATGGCATTTTGTTGCCCGTTTCTAGTCATCTCGGCATTGTCCACACGGCAATTTCACCCCAGAATGATGCAAATGCAAAATGCGGGAATGCGGTAATGCGAAATGCAAAGTGCTTCTCGGATCAAAGTAGACTTTGTTGTCTCCACAAAATCGTAGCCAAAGGGCACTTTGTTGCAGCTGATAAACAACGAAATTGGAGTTCATTATGATTATTTGGCTAGTCGAATTTTATGGGGAGCTTCTCATGCAGACAATGTTGAATTGAAAAGTGAAAAATTTATCTTGCACTTGGATTAGTTCAGTCTGGGTTTTTGGAGGCCTCTTTATAGATAGTTCCTGACACTTGATAATTACTAAAATGAAGACCTTAACTTATTTATGGTTGGGTTTGTAATTATATCTATATACCGATATCAAAACAAATATTATGTTCTAAATGAAAAAAAAAATTGTTTAAATATTGAAAAATATTGAAAATATCGAATTTCACACATAAATATAGAAAATATACGGACAATTTTTATTTAATAATATCCAAAAAAGTCTATTTATAACATATGACACCCAGTGTCATAATAATCGCGGGCTATATGACACATCTATTAGATCGCACGATTTGTTTAAAAAAAAATATATATATCACTAATTTGTACATTTATTTCTCTATAGAAGAAAAATAACAACACAAGCAAACAATTAGTGTGACCTTAGTTAAAGAAAACAATTAGTGTGACCTTAGTATTATTAATTAAAGTCTCCTTAAAGATTTTAGCATTGAGATTTGGATATAAACCTAATTTGAACTTAATTTTATAATAATTTTATTATTAGCATTGAATTATTTTTAGTATTCGGCTTTTTAGTGTCATAATGCCTAATGCCATAATTCTAATGAGCAGTATGACATGTACCCAGTTCATACTGAGTTCACTGAGTTCACTTTTTTGGCGATCTTTTCTGACTTCCAAAGACAAGGCGACTAATATTACGAGTGCGATCGTCGAGGGCGACAAACTCGGCAAACAAGAGACAAAAGTCTAAAAATAGAAACTTCTGTGCACGCGACAGTTAAAGGCAACCACGCTACGTATACTTAACCTTGAACTTAGGGCAAGCTCCCGATCCAATGCTCTAGGTTATTTTTGGCAACCAGTTGGGGTAACATCGAAGGGATAAAAAAAAGGTTTTTCTATTATTAGTACTTATTTTTAACTACAACTTTCGACTATAAAACGGGATGGGTACATCGAAGAAAGGCATCAGTAAGCGGCTTAGCTTTCCCCAGTGAAGCTAGCTGCCTCTAAAGGACTCAGCAAAGGAACAGGATCAAAATGAAGTTACGACTTTGCATTTTGATTGGTAATATTCAACGGTGTTGTTTTTTAACTTTACATTTTTAATTTATTCGGAGTTTTTGGTCCTTTTTAAAGTGAGCGTTCTGCTGATCGGCCGTTCGAATGGATCGCCCACTATTGTTCAGTCGCCGTGTGGCTGCCCAATACCGCAAGAGACAACCACCCAGCCACCACCGACCTGTCCCCCCATAACTACTGAACCAATTCCAACACCCCCTCCGTGCAACCAACCGCCAACTCCTCCTCCGTGCTCCGGAGAGCCTACAGGCCCTCCAACCAACAAGCCACCTTCGACGGGACCACCTACAGGACCCCCGACCAACAAGCCACCTTCGACGGGACCACCGACCAACAAGCCACCTTCGACG
>JAEIIG010029732.1:0-10464 GCA_018904695.1 Drosophila parvula
AACAGACTAAGGTTAATAATACAAAACTGGCACTGTCACAGATGAATACTCACTGCTGAGTAGTCTGAGAAAAAGACACTCGTCCTAACGCTTTTACTTGTCGCTTCCACTATGAACATGTGCCAAATGTACACTGAGTAGGAGAGCCTAGATAGGGGTTGCCACAGCGGCGAGGACAAAAAGCTATTGGCCAGTCCGCCGTACCCTTGCATACAGGCAAAGACGATCCAGCAGAGAGCCAGTGGCCAAGCCAGTCTGCTGAGGGTGTAGTACAGGGACTCCTCCAAAGTGGACAGAGCTGGACCATTCCACCTGCTGGCTGGGTAAAGGGCAAAGAGCGAGGCGGCCAGCATGGACAGACTGACAAGCCAGCCCGTGATCACAGCCAGAGTGTTCAGCTTGAATCTCTTTTGGCGGTTCACATGCAGGAAATATCCAAACAGGAATCCAATGAGCCATGGAGCAGCATGCCTGTGGGTAGCCTGGTACAGCTTGTGGCTGGCCAAATCATTGCCAGTTGTCTTCCTGCAAAGATAGGGATCAGCTGAGTAAGGTGCTTGGGCTATCAACTTGTTGACTTACTTGAGCAGAAACGAGAAGTGGTTGACCATCATAGTGGCCAAAAGGCAGCCCGACAGCAGAACTATGAGTACGGCGATGCCAGTTACAGCCTTCCATCCCCATTTCCAGAGGGCGATCAGGAACAGTGGCGAGATTAAATACAACTGCATGTCCACCGCCAAGTACCATGAATGACTAATGCACTAAACGTGAAGAGGGCATCAAAATATAAGCTGCAAATTTTTAAACTAACTTTTAACTTCAAGCCAAACTCACAATGTCTGTAGTGGCATAGTTCTGGATAAAAAGAAGGGTCCAATACCAGCCCTTTTCACAGGCCTCCGTGCCTTGGTATCCACTGTAGAACAGAGGTCCTCCAGCCACAAGAGGCATAAGTTTCATGTAGATGAGAATGGCGGCGCCCAGGACAGGGAGGATGCGGATAAGACGGTGCAGATACATCAGTGGCACATTCAGTTTGCCCCCTCTATTTTTTAAAGAGGTATATATTTATGAATAATTATTTTCAAGAATAAATAGAACTCTTATATTTACCTCTGTACCATGGAACGCATGGCAATCATGGAGACCAACATGCCGCCGAGAAAGAAAAAGGAATCCACTGAGAATACACCGTGTAGGATGAGATTTGCGAACGGTGACTCAGCCCACTGAAAAAAATCACTGAATTTGATTAGAGGCAAATATTTGGCAATAAGTTAATAAACAGCACTTGCCGAAATCACTTCCACTAGATTTATATTGGGCATTCCGATGAAATTTAAATAGACGTGGGAAAATACAACCCAAATAATCGATAAGCAACGGATGCCATGCAGGCAATCGATAACATTTGAATTAGAATTCCTCTCCACAATATGGAAAAGTGCTCTGGAGTTGGCCCTGGCCGAAAAGGCTTTAACCAGGGCTAAAGAATCATCTGCGGAAATGTACACAAGTTAATTGTAATATTTTTAAGGTATCATTGATCCACTTACCAGGCTGCTGTCCCTTCAAATAGTCATAGAGAGTAAAGAGAGCAACTAGGGAAGCCATTAAAGACAAGATCACCCTGCAAAAATTAATTATAAGTATCCTGGACCGGTTCAATATAAGGCTAGCTTACACTGTGAAAATAGTCAACCCATCCCAGGCTTTGCTTTCGCTTGTCTGGCAAGTTGATTCACTGACACTCAAACTGGAGGAAATATTAGGATTGAAGTTTTGTAGGGCTTGTTCCAAATGCGTTTTCGCCTGAGCGGCTGAACATGAGGCGGGAAAGCAAGTTCCGATATTGACAGGCTTAGCCTTCAGAGCAGCCATGTCCAGTATTTCCCCAACGGAAACACTGAGTAAACAGTACTTTCCCTTGATGGTCGAGCTGTTTAATTGTGCACTGACACTGAGACACTCGTCAAAGTTCCCCAAATCGTAGAAGTTGCCATAGAACAGCCCTGGGGGCTTGGAACCCCAAGCATCGGCCACTGAAAAAATGTAATTTGCTTACTATTTCAATGAATATCTATAGGATTCACCTACTTTTTAGTGCCCAAAAATCTCTGTCCCTTAAGCCATCAAGCCAGTGCATCATGTCTTTAATGCACTCGAGTTCCTTCAAGTCCAAAGCCTTATCCGCTATTGGAACTTTGTTTACATTGGCGAGCTCCACTTCTAGTGGCCGTAGTTCCCTTAGTCGTTGGTGTAGCAGCAATAGATCTGTAGACTCCGGTTTCCATGCTTCGATATGGCCAGGGGATCCGAGAAGGACCAGGCTGCATATAACGACAACGTTAGTAACTTTGTCCATGCCTGCTAACATTCGACTGACCGCTCGCGCCCACCTGGCCTTGGAGTTATGGGGCATACACGTACGATGTAATCGGGGATAAGAACTACATGGAGCGATAAGCCATCGGTTATTTGGCCGACCGATTAGATGCCATAGCAGGAGACATCTAGACGGGTAATTCGGCATGCCGACTTCCCCGATAGTGAGCAATCAGCGGAATTGTTTTGGGGAACAAGTGACCGTGCTATCGAACTAATCGGAATGTTTGTTTTGTTTTACTATCAGTCTCCCAGAAATCGGCCTTCTGCGAAATGGTGTATGAACCCAGTGTAGCGAAAATAGAGAGAACCAACTAAGAGGTGCCTACAAGTATGTTTGGATCTGCCACATTTCTATTCGATTAGATAAGATTTATTCGCGAAATAAACAAAGTAAGCTTAGGTAATATGTAACTACATATTTACATATACTACACGCATATTGTTAGATATTAGGTTAGTGAGACACAGTTACGATCTTTGATTCAGTCTCATTAGGACCTATCGGCGCCATTTCTTGATCTAAAATTAGCGAGGGCCTTTCAGGTGCAGGCAGGACGCGGCGAGGCCGAAGAAGATGGTCAAATCCACTCAGGGGAGACTCAATTAAAAGATACAAGATATATGACAATAGCACAGTGAAGCCAAAGTCGAACCAAAATTGTCCCATCTGCACAAGGTAAGAAGAGTTAAATTGCTTTCATACTTCTGACAAAAACGTTAAACTTACCACAAAGTAGTTCGAGAAGTAAGTGTTCGTCCTGACACTCCTGGAGTTCACCTCCTGGACGAACATGTGCCAGATATACATGGAGTAAGAGAGCCTAGAAAGAGGCTGCCACAGGGGAGAGGAGAGCACACTGTTCGCTATTCCTCCGTATCCCTGCATGCAGGCAAAGACCATCCAGCAGACCGCCAGTGGCCAGGCCAGACGGGTGAGGGTGTAGTACAGAGACTCTTCCAGGGTGGACAGAGGTGGAGCACTCCACTGGGCCGCCGGATAGAGGGCGAAGATCGAGGTGAAGATCATTGCCAGGCTTAGGATCCAGCCCGTCCACACAATTGGCCGCGTCAGCAGAAACTTCCTGCCCCAATTTACATGAAGGACGTAGCCGAACAGAAATCCAATCAGCCAGGGAGCAGCATGCGTGTGCGTGGCCAAGTAGAGCTTTTTATTGGCCACTCCGTCGTCTTCCTCATATCTAAATAAAGAAATTTAATAATAATTAAGTAGTGATATACCTGAGTTGTACTTACTTAATGAGTAAGGAATACTTGTTGACCATTTGTGTGGCAAACAGACAACCCGAGAGCAGGACTATAAGTCCTACAATAACGGCCACAGCCTTCTTTTTCCACTTATAGAGGGCGATCAGCAGAAGCGGAGATATAATATAAAGCTGCATATCCACCGCCAAGTACCAAGTGTGATCCAGACACTAATTTGGAAAAGGGTACATACGTCACATTAATTATACTTAATCCACTTAAATGCAGTATCTCTGATTAATCAACTCGTTTGCCCGATAAGCGCTATCTAAAAGTTAGGCCTTTCAGCTATTAAACCATAACTAACAGATGCAATTGTTTATACTGATTACGAATCATGTAGTTATTACACAATTCACCGATTACTCACAATATCCATAACAGCATAGTTTTGGATGAAGAGCAAGGTCCAAAACCAACCCTTCGCGCAAGCCTCCTTTCCGTGATAACCATACTTGAGCAGTGGTCCCCCGCTGACGACATTCATCATCGTCATGTAAACGAGAATGGCAATGGCCACAACAGGCAGGATGCGGATAATGCGATGCAGATACATCAGGAGAGGGTTCAGCCTTCCTTTGGATCTATTGAGAGTTTTGTTTTAAAACTAGATACAGACTGCATTTGATTTACAAACTTATCCATGGCACGTAAAGCAATCATGGAAACGAGTAGGCCACCAAGGACGAAAAAAGTGTCCACTGCAAAGAATCCGTGAATAGTAAAGCTGGCAAATGGTTCAACGGTCCACTGTAATCATAATAGAAGAAATTAATAATAATTTTAAATTCCAAAAGAGATCTCAGATAAAGATCATCCTTACATTCCTTATTTCCGCTGTATTTAGGTTGGGGCTTGTCAGCGTGAATATGTACTCGTGGGCATAAATTACCCAGATAAGTGACATGCAGCGGATTCCATGGAAGCACTCGATCACATTAGGGTTCGATTTGTTGGGCACAATTCGGAATAAAGTTCGAGAGTTGGTCCGAGTCGAAAAAGCCTTTACCAGAGCCGGAACGTTCTCTGTAATAAATGCATTCAAACTTATAAAACTATTTGGGCTTAGAGTTTTCCAACTGGAAACTCACTTTCATCATTGCACATTATGAAGTCAAACATTGTAAACGCTACCACTGTGCATGTCATCAAAGATAAGAACACTCTGTAATCATAATGGTTAGTCCAAACCGATATGGTGGATGTCGCACTCACATTGTGAAAATGGTCAGCCCATCCCAGGGTACGAGTTCACTTGTCTGGCAACTGGCTTCACTGATCGCCAGACTTATCCTGGAGCTATTTAAGTTGATTATTTTGCCAAGGAGTTGCTCCACAAAAGACTGCATTTGAGTGGCCGAACAAGAGGACGGAAAACAAGTTGCAATTCTCAATTTGTTTGCGAGGAGAAAGCAGTATTTTCCACTTATTGTGTGGCCGCTGCCAATCTCCTGGCTGATTGATAGACACTCATCGAAGTTTCCCAAGTCGAACGTATTACCAGTAAACACTCCAGATGGAATGGATCCCCACGAATCGATCACTGATAAGAATGGATTTATATTGTTAGCTCATTTTTGTTTATTATTGATTTGTCGCGACTTACTCTTTAGTGCCCAAAGCTGTCTGCTTGAAAGGCCCTTCATTAATTCTGCCATATCCTCTTGGCACACAATATCCTCCTTTCTCGGCACTTCAAAATCCAATACACCCAAGCTTTGCAGTGTAACATTTCTGAAATATTCCGAAAATTCCGCTCTCAAGGGTCGAAGATGTTGCCAAATCTCGTATTGTTGCAACACGTCAGGATCCATCGACTGTGAGGCAACGATGGCAAAGAGCGTCACAAGCAATAAAATACCAATAACGTTAAGCATTATTGTTCGCGTTCGATTGATAGCTTTTAGCTAGGTGCCCGTGATTTTATATGGCAATGGGCAATCTGCTGATAAACGCTATCAACAATTATGACATTTGACAACCGATTAGCGAAAGCTTATTATTCGCATTATATGCCATTATACCTTATAAGCATTATATGCTTATTATTAGCATAGATACTAATGATCAATAATCTTTCCCCAGAAATTTGTAACGGTTGACCTTCTTTCATGTTAACATTTAAGTTTATTTCAGTTCATTCAACCAATAAATTAAAAAAAAACTAAACTATAAAGATTATTAAATTCATAAGAGCAGTACAACGGCCTTAGGCTGTAGTCGGTTTGCCTGGATTCTTCGTCACTTCGTTATCAGTCTGATTTATTGGAGCCTCCGCGGAAGTCAGCATTGGCTTTGGATTTACCCTGGGCCGCCACAGAGCATCTAGACCTCCAATTGGAGCCTCAATGATGAGATATAAAAAGTAGGAAATCGTCAGACTAATGCCGAAGTCCGACCAGAAGTTGAGCATCTAAAAGGAGTCATTAATGAGTGAGTAAAATAAAAGAAATGTAATGCAAGGTTGCTATCACTCACCACTCTGTAGGTCGTGAAGTAAGTGCTGGTCCTCACATTCCTGCTGTTCACCTCCTGGACGAACATGTGCCAGATGAATATGGAGTAGGAGAGCCTAGAGAGAGGCTGCCACAGCGGCGAGGAGAGCACACTGTTTGCCAGGCTGCCGTATCCTTGCATGCAAGCGAAGACGATCCAGCAGAGAGCCATTGGCCAACCCAGTCGGGTGAGGGTGTAGTACAGGGACTCCTCCACGGTGGACAGAGGAGGAGCACTCCACTTTCCCGCCGGATAAAGGGCGAAGATGGAGGTAAAGATCATGGCCAGGCTGAGGACCCATCCGCAACACACACTCCACCGACTAAGCTCGAATTTCCTTCCCCGATTTAGGTGCAGGAAGTAGCCAAATAGGAATCCAATCAGCCAGGGAGCGGCATGTGTGTGTGTGGCCAGATACAGCTTAGAGTTGGCCTCCGCATCTCCCCCGCCATTTCTGTAAAACAAGTACTGCCCCATATAATAGCTGCATTTCATGGCAGGAACGGAATACTCACATTTTTATCATCGAGTAATGGTTGACCATTTGTGTGGCAAATAGGCAGCCGGAGAGCAGCACGATTAGCACCAATATACCAGCCGCCGCCTTCTTGCCCCACTTGTAAAGGGCGATCAATAGGAGCGGGGAGATGATGTAGAGCTGCATATCCACTGCCAGATACCAGGATTGATCCAGACACTGAAATGGGAGGAAGTTTGAAACGAAACAAAGGGAATGCTTCGACCAACACTTACCACAGTCTCCGTTGCATAATTTTGTACGAAAAGCAAGTCCCAGTACCAGCCATTCTGACAAGCCTCTTTTCCATGGAATCCACTCTTGAACAAGGGTCCTCCACTCACCACTGGCATCATCTTCATGTAGACCAGAATGGCCATGGCCAGGACGGGAAGGATGCGAATAATGCGATGCACATACATCATCGGAACGTTCAGTTTTCCCTTGGTTCTGGAAAGGAAACAATGGATACAGGTCATGTTAGGTTCATTTTTTAGAGTAAATATATATTCTTACTCACTTTTCCATAGTCCGCAGGGCTGTCATGGATACCAGTAGGCCACCAATGAACAGAAACGAATCTACCGAGAAATAGCCATTCAAAAAAAAGCTGGCAATTGGTGTCTGTATCCACTAGAAAATCACAAAAACATATATCCTAGTTAATTACTTTGGCTTTGTGAAATGTTAAATGCTTACCGAAATAGCATAGATGAAGTTTACATTTGGCGATATAAGGGAATACATGTGCTCATGCAGGTAGACTACCCAGATGAGGGACAGGCAACGAATACCATTCAAACAGGAGATCACATTTGGGTTGGAGCTGTCATCTACCACCCGGAATAGTGCTCGGGAATTGGCCCTTGCCGATATAATCTTCACCACAGCTGGAAGTTGCTCTAATGAGGAAAGAACTTAGGAGTTATTTCTAAATTTAATATTAAAAAATACTCACTATGGTCTGTATACAGGAAGTAGTCGCAGAGTGTGCACAAGCCCACAATTAAAGTCAACACCGACAGAATTACACTGGAATAAAAGACGTGAATTCGAGGCACCTAACTTGAATTAATCTGCACTTACACAGTGAAGATGGTGAGCCAATCCCAGAGCTCAACTTCGCCCGTTTGGCACCCTTCTTCCTCGACGCTAACACTCAAGCTAATGTCGGTGGAATTGATGACACTTTGGTACAGCTGGCCCAAATATTTCTCCATTTGGGTGGCCGAGCAGGAGGCCGGGAAGCAGGTAGCAATCTTCACCTGCATGGTCTCCAAGGCTGCGATCCCAGTATCCATTATATCCTTGAGGGGCACGGCCGAAAAACAGTACTTGCCCTGAATGGTTTGGCTGCTGCTGATCTCCTCATTGATCTTGACGCACTCGTCGAAGTTGCCCAAATCGTAGAAGGTGCCATACATCAGACCCGAGGGAAGGGATCCCCAAGAATCGATCACTGGTGGTTGATTTTGATTAGCACTTCTATTTATCGCTGGACTTAGGTCTCACTTACTTTTTAGTGCCCAGGAGCTTCTTGCCCTTAGACCCTCCACAACTTTTGTCATGTCCGACTGGCACTTTGCGTCATCTGTAGTCGCAATTCTTCCATCTTCTAATATATCCAAATCCACAAATTTTGACGCTGAGGTCTTTAGAAACTGGAGTTGCTGATGCGCGAGCTGAACCACATCGTCCTTCGCCAGGGAGGCACTGATAAGGGTAAGTCCGCAAAATAGGACAATAGCAATACACTTAACCATGTTGGTTCGATTCGGTTTGATTGGCTTGGCCAGTTGGGGAATGCTTTTATATGACGATCCCCTTCCCAGGTAATCTGGCGATAAGCGCTATCAGCGGGTATCCCAACAGATATCGCTGGGTGGAAAAACCCTCTGGGAGGGTCAACCAAACTCATGGGAACATCCCTGATAATGCACGAGTACCTTTTATTTACAGATAACCGAAACTCCAAGTGAGGTGGTGGACTTCTATTTTAGGTACGAACAGACTCGGTTTCGGATTTCCCTGGGACCGTGCAGACCCCGAACGAAAAGTAATAGGTTTAGATTCGGAATTATTCATTTGTTTTCGTAAATTAACCGAGATTAGGTTCTAGAAAATCCCCACCAACATATTCAGAGAGTCATTTTGTGATATTTGTGGTGGGACTTAGCACCTTATGGTTCCTTTAAGGAACTTCAATCAACATTTTCGCCTACTTATTAGCCAAGGACGGCGCACTTTCTCCACTCGGTCGTGCCTTCCTTTCTTTTTGTTCGCAGCTTGAGCCCGACGTAAACCTATTAAATATTTTTTCCCAATAATTTTCAAGGCATTAGCTCATCATCAATTTGCTGCTTTATGAAATTGGCAGCAATCACGTTATGCTCACCCAGCCACGCCCCCAAAGCACACACACACAAACAGTTGGGGGAAAGAGGAAACCAAACACACAAGCCCACACACACACCACACTCGGAGTGTACACACACCCACACACCCACCTATACTTAAGCACATTTGCTTAATTTTCGAAATGAGTTCGCATGACTTACAGCACCTCCCTAGAACCCGCGCCAAGGCAGCCTTCCTAGCACCCAAACCCCGCATCTATCATCCTGTATCCTTTATGGCCGACTCTTCTTTCGCCTTTGACGGTGGTCTGAGTCATTCGTTTGCTTTCTCGTTGATTAAATACGGAAATTGTTTGACTTTAGTTAGGCGCATGCAATTAATTAAATTAGAGCACCCGAAAACCCATCAAACGACTCCCAGTTCCCCGCCCGTTCAATGGAAAAGAGTTCAAAGTGCGGGCCCTGGAGATGCCTAGGTTGGATTTCGAGGCAGTTATTGAAATTGAATTATCATTTTGTTTCGTTTGTCGGGGGCTGGACTCTATGCAAATTTTTCATTTATGCAGAGCCCCGCCAAACCGAATCCCAGCCAGCTCCTTGGGCCCGGAGTTTACGACTTTATTTCATGACAGATTGTCATTTCAGCTGGCGGTGGGAAAGTGTAACACGCCAATGCCGAAACCCCGGCCCCCGTCCTGGATCGCCATAATGAGGCAATGGCGTTTTTCCATCATATTTTATTGGGCCAAGGAGCTGCGCTATTCATCATGTATCCGTGCATACGGAACCCATTCGCCCGTCCGCCAACTTATCCAATCCTGGCAGACGCGGAGCCGCGCGGCACGTGCCATAAAGCGGCGTGGCCAATAAACCCGGTCGGTGGCGTTTTGGGGCGATAATAAACATGCTAATGCCCATTAAGAGGCGAGTTTGAATTGAAAATCCCCTGAAATTAATACGAGCGTCGACGTAACGTGGCTTTAGTTAATTGAACATGTCGACCGTGTAAATGCATAATTAAATTACTTCAACTTTAACTAAATCGCACACATGGGCTGCCTGACTGGCTGGCTGGCTGCCTGTTGGCCTGCTGGCGAGAAAGGTGCGCTTAAATACTTCATTAGGAGCAATTCATTTGTTTAAATGGCTGGGAAAAGAGCGTGTGCCGCATAATTGAATGCACTACATGCTGCACATCTGTCCGCCATTCTGTCGGTCCATGTAATTACGGTAATTGGCTTCAAATGCTATTAAATATTTGTGGAGCAGAAAGGGCATGTAATTATATCAAGGGCATCCACTAAACATAGTTTAAATATTATCCAAAATGCATAAACAAAAAGTGTAAATTTGTTTAAAATTTATGAGCGAACAGGTAAGAGGATATATTTTAAGTAGCATGAACAATAAACATTAATTGCGGATTTTACATAAAAC
>JAEIIG010029734.1:0-53360 GCA_018904695.1 Drosophila parvula
CGGCTAGCAAGCCTTGTTGGCTGTGGCCAAAGTGTTGCACAGGCAAAAATTGTAAATACTAACAAAATAAAATACTAAAAGAGACTACTAACACCGAAACCTAACAAGCACGTGCTGGCACGTAGAGCACAAGTTAACAAATATTATTACCTAAAAATTTGTATAATTTGTATTATACAGATGATTTCAAGTGCTAAAGTTTAAAGACAAAAGTAATTGATATTATAAACCTAAAACGAGTTTTCGATCTATCTTTGTAAAAAGAGAATATTATTTTTAAGAAATTAAATAGAATAAGTATAATTATAAATATGAGAAAGAGATTATAAATGTTTTCAAAATATTCACGATGTAAAAAACCCAGCAAAACCATTTAAAACAAATTTATTTCAAGGACTTTCAAGAGTTATTTACCCTAATTAAAATCCCATAATTTTCAAGTGCTAAAAATCGATTTTCCCTAGCTAAGCAATTAATTATAAATGGAAATTGATAAATGGAAATTGATGTAGTTTTTCTCGCTCTGTATTGAGGTTGTTGCTGGGGCTGAAAGCAGTTCAGCAACAAGAACACCAACAACTGTATGAGTGAGTGACGGCAACGACCGTGAAAGGCCATTTGCCTTCCACTTCAGCCCTCTCCCCCTCCCCGACAAGCTCTTCCTCCCATTGGGTGGTGTGGCAAGGATAACCTAATACAATTTTTGTTTTTGTTGCCTAAGGACGTGCCGGAATTCGTCCGTGTATCTCTCGATTGCTTTGCCACGGGGGAGGTCCTGGGAGATCCTTGGCAAATGGGTGTTTGGCAGGCACACAACCTTTTCAGCCTCGCCAACCCGACCAAAAGTGGCATTTTCTACGTCAGATGCCTGGATTTTAGCTGGCTCTTGTTGGAACAGCTGCTGGGAAAATATTTCCCTTGTAATTGAAGTGCATAATTTTGAAAAATATACACATATTTCCATTCTTTCTGGGGGGTGGGAAATGGAGCACGAACTGATGCCGCCGCGCCTGAATGGCCAGCGAGGAGGGCTACGACTCTTAAAGCCCAAGCCTGATTAATTAATGGAGTGTTAAGCCAGTCAGCCAACTGGATTTCCTATTAAATTTTAAACAGGCCAAAGTCCTGTTAATAATATCGTAACTATTCTGCATTCCCGACAGGCAAACACAAACATTATTATTACTATTATTACCAAACAAAGCCCTAATTAATGAACAAAAGCTTAGGCGAGTCTGGATCCATAAACAGAGATTGTGTTGCTCTCTGGTTGAGTTCATAGAATTTGCATTTAAATCAAATTAATGTTGTACTCCTCGCAATTACGTAGTTGATGCTTATTTTTGTGAAAATTGATAACCTCTCCCAAGCATAGTTCAATGCTAAATGCGGTCAATGCGTTCGCTGTTTATGCTCATCCCAAAACAAAAAACACCTTTTAATAGATTACTTTGTTTAGAAATATTTTTAAAATATTTCTGGGGAAAGAAGCTAAATAAGAAGAGTCTGAAAAACATTATTTATAGCTGGCAAATACTTTAAATAAAGTAACTTGTAGCTATTTGTAGAAAATAATATCTAAAAGAAGCGTAAAAATGAATATAAGATGATTTTAAGTTCTAAGACTTAATTTCGTAAAGAATATATAATAAAATTAAATAATAAATAGCATTAGAATTAAGATAAATCAATAAAGTCTTATTTCTCTCCTTTTAAATATTTTAAAGCTCTTCCCTTGATATTCAAAATAACAATTAAACAAACATTTAAATAATTTAATCAAAAATCTTATCTCTTTAGATAAATAAAATATTTTAACCACTTTTAATGCCTTTCAAAGTTGAGTCAAGTTCATGTATCTTAAAAAAATGTACAAATACCCAAAACAAATACAAGTCTTCCAACATTCCCCTAGAATACATAAACTTTTCCTATAAAATCAGCTGCCCAAATAAGACCAGCTTCAACACACCTTTAAAATAGAGTAACAAATTATTCCGAAAAAAAAAATCTAAAACAAAATATATAGACAAAACCAGCACAAGTGTCACAAAAATAAAACCACATAAAAAAAAACAAATTTTTATGATATTTATTTCGGTTTTATTTTCTTCTAATTTCTGTTTATCTACGCAAACTCAAAATAGAAAAAAAAAAAACGAACGTGTTGAATTTTGACTTACAAAAACACAAACAACACAAATATGCAAAGTCAGAGACTCCCAGCAAGAAGAAGAGCTACAAAAAAATATAAAAAAAAAATAAAAAAAAGAACTGAAAGAAATAAAGAGTAAAGAAAATAAAGACAGGCATCACGTCATACCGGTTTCGATTTAATTCAGCGTCGTCAGCTCGACTTGGGGCAAACGCTTAGGCATATTGTTGCTGCTGCTGCTGCTGCTGTGGAAAACACGGACCAGAATTATGGGGGAAGCTCACGAAAAGAATAAATACAAAATACAAAAATACAAGCACACAATCCAAAGTCCGGCCCCAACAAGAGACAAACACGCGCGCACTCCGTCTTTGGGGCTAGTGCCATGGATTGGATTGGTTTGGATGGGATTGGGATCGGCGGCGGGGTCTCGCATCTTGGAGGGTTTTCCGGCGGGGGCCGAGCAGCAGGGAGGTTGACAGTGACGCGACTGTGGCTGCAACCGACCAGCCAACAGCCAAGTGGTTGCACTCGGTTATATGTTGCAGGGAGAAAAATTGGTCAGGGATTTGGTATTTGTAGAAAATATAGAAAGTAAGCAAGAATTTGTTGATATAAACTGAGTAAAGAAAGCGTAGAATTATATTAAGGTGCTGTAATGCTTAAAGATTCTAATTATGGGAATTAATGATTAATTAATTAAATAATCTGAAGAATGATTTCTTTTTTAAAATTACATTAATCAGCAGATTAGAGTTTGATAGCGTAAAGCCCCATTGGATTGCTACATAATAATCATAATCTCAATGTAGGTGATTCCACAGCTACATTTTTGTTATTGGGCAACATGTGAATGGCAAGAGCAGCTGATTCGGGTTTGCTGACATTTAAAATGCTGTGTTTTCAGCATATTTTAATGTATCTTTATGACAAAAACAATTACAATTTAAAAAAACAAAGTGAATTTAGAAAATAACTTGTGAAGGCACGAACTAAGAACAAAAATCGATAGTTTTTGGCATGTTTTTATCAGTTTGTATATAAACCTTCGGGGCGAATGGCAATTTTTTTTATAACCTCATTAACCCATGTGAGAAGGACACCCCGCGTAAAAATGTTGAACATACCCAAGATATTTAATATATAGCACTGAAAATAGCACAATTAATGTATATTCATCTAATATTTTCTACGTTTCAAGTCTAATAGCTTCTTAATATCATAAATAATAAATTCTCAAAGGATTCTTTGTTCTTATTTTATGATATTTAACCCCACAATATTTTCATCAGTGTAACTGGCCTTACAATGCACTAATCAAACCACAATTCTGGCACTGTTAACCTGTTTCGGCGTCACTTGGTTTTGCGGTTACCCCAGCCCCGCCAGCTGCGATGCCTTGGCTTAAGACTTTATTAAACCCCCGCTCGATGGTGCTATAGTGTTGCCGGTACTGGGATACTGGTAGTAACGCCGCACCCACTCCTCCAAACAAGCTCAAATATTAGCACACAGAACCGAAACGAACGGGGCCGCGTGAGTGACGGACGGACGGGTTGCAGTGTTGTTTGGACGAATGATTCACCTGACGTTAGGTTCTTTTTTTTTATTTTTTTTTTTTTTATATTAGTATGAGTCTTTCTATCAAGTTTCGTACCTGGCCATTTCAAACGGGTTTCATATCATCTCGGGCTTTATTTCGCTCGCCTCTCTATCTTACTCACCGCCACTCGAGCTAACTTCGAAAATATCGCTGTGAATTTCTTGGAATTTCATTTGGCCCGTTCTCCCAGCCCAGCCAGAATGGTGAGCAGTGTTGTTGGTTGTCGTTGGCGGCAGTTGGCGGTTTGGTGATTAATCGTGGTAATCAATAAATTATCAGCACATATCAATTTAATTTGTAGCCCAGCCCCAAAAGCCTATAATGCATATTTGTTGTTTGTTCACGTTGATTGGGGCGGCTTCACGGGCCAAAATGTTTTCCTACTTCGAAGTCCCTAATTGCAATTGAAATTCACTTTGAAATCCGTTTACTTAGTTCCCGGAGTGCGTTTGAAGGGGAAGCCGGAACTCCTAAATCCATCTGTGACATTAATATTTCAGTGGAAATGTGTAAGGAGTAAAAGATACTTAATCCTAAGAGGTTTAAAGGTTATCTGAGGTATAAAAAACTCTTAAGAAAGTGTATTAAAGTATGCAATGGATATCCTTTCGTTAGCTATACCGATTACCATACTTAGGTACATTTTAAAGATATTTCAATCATTTTCCCATAGTTTGAAGAAGGAGTATAATATTTAATATTGGTATTAATAATATTTAATAGTTAATAATGATATTTCATTGGAAATGGGTAATGAGTAGAAGATACTTAATCCTAAGAGGTTTAAAGGTTGTCGAAGGGCTAAAGAACGTCTCTGAAAGTATGAAAGAGCTATTCTCTCGTTAACTATAGCCGAATTATAATTGTTATTAATATTATATCATTGAAAATGGCTATTGATTAAAGGAAACTTAATACTAAGAGGTTTAAAGGTTATATGTAGGTTTGAAACCTTTTATGAAAGTGTCTAAAAGAATGCAACAAATTTATTTCGTTAGCGATAGCCAATAACACTTTCTACAGCCCACTTTCAGGTGCAGATACAAATTATTTAAAATCTCTATACAATTTACAAGGCACTATTTCCAATTTAAATAAAGAAATATACGAAAATTCGTAAGAAAGCAAGATATAAAGTGTATCTCTGCTGAAAAGAATAACTTATTGAACAAAACCCTAACTAATAACATTGATTCACACCACCTCCTAAATCATGTTACTTCCTTCCCCAAAACCCCATCGAAAGTCGTATATAAATTCATACACACACACACAAATATACCCTCTCGCACACCGATTGAACTGAAATTCGCGGAATAACCCGAAAAGTGATTTCCGATAAAAAAGTTAAGTGCCCCCAAAAGCCCACAAAAGACAAACAAATGCCAGGCAGCCCCCGGAGCAGGTTCAAGCAAAACTTCCACATGTGTGTGTATCTTGAAAATATGATTATGTTGCAGCAGCAACAGCGGCAGCAGAAGGAGCAGCAGAGCAGAGCGAGATACAAACAAGGTTACTACGTCAGGTAGTCCCCGTTCTGTAGAAGTTGCCTAGGGCCCAGAATCGTTCACAATAACAACTCCGGTGAAGGCGAAGGCGAGGGCACAGGCAACCACTCAACGCCTAAAAGTGCAAAACAATAAACAACCCAAGATCAAAGGGTGAGCGAAAGAGAGCGATGTACAGAGAGAAAGAGAAGGAGAGAGATGAAGCGAGTGCAATAGTGGAGACAGGTTAACCGGCTTCGAAAAAAAAGGCACAAAAGAAGGGTTTCGGCCAGAAGACAGGGCGATGTGAAGAGGGTCGTGGCTCAACAACTCTCAAGTTCAAATTCGAGCATCATTGATTGCAACAACAAAGGGCACTGAGAAAAATCACTATCAAGCTATGGTATTAAAGAAAAATAATACAAAGATATACCTACATACATACATAATCTTTATTTTATGATTTAACAGAAGGAAAGTATTGAAGAATTTATGTATCTGTAGCTTTATTATCTTAACTGATTGCTACAAAGTAAGATCGTAGCCTGCTATCGATGTTTCTTATATGTTAACATCGATATATCGGCCTTAACTATCGATGCTTTTCCATCTCTAGTTTCCATCATAGGAAAAAAGCAATTATCTAATAAAAATACATTTTTAGTGACAAATTGGGCTATTAATGACAAACTGTAATTATTTTCCCTGTGTTAAACTTAATCAGTGTGACATAAAAATAGTTCATATCTAGCTTGTTTCTAGTTCAAGCAATTAGAGATCATTTGAGTCATTTCAAGTGTTAAGCTCACCGTTGTATCTGGTGTTTATATCTTTTATCTCTGACTTTACCTTGAATCTTTGTGATGAGTTAAGGATTTTATCTTAAAAAGAAAAACTCTAGTCGCTGGAGAATAAAACAAAGCGTAAATACTATCTAATAAAAGAGTAAATATAATTTAAACAATTTAAAAAAAAAACCTAATAAATATTTCAAGAACTTTTAGCGCTTCTTGAATATTTTCTTTCGGTGTCCCCACTGATCTTGTTGGTCTTGGGTTAAAGACCCATGCAGGGAACTTCCCTATATTGTATATTATATTCATATATAGCCCGAACCATGCGGCATCTCCAACTGCGACTGTCTGGCGACGATGTCGTCTTGTTGTCTGGCGACGGCGGCGTTTTCAAAGCGATCCCATCCCCGGTCTGCAATTGGAAACACTCGTAAAGTGTGTAAACCTTTGGACTGGGGGTTTTGGAATACCCAATATACCATAAACATATCCTATACTGAGCATAACTTACTTAACTTAAATTACTCGGTAAGAGAAATATTACGTTTTCCGTTGAAAAGTTAGTTTTCGTATGCAAACGAGCTTTTCCTGGACTCCTACAGGATTCTGGGGAAAATATATTTTTGCAAAATGGAGACAATGGGGGAAGGATGACTTTGGTGGCCCCTGCATTCTCATCGCCAAAACTTTATATTAAACGACAGAGCCACAACCGCAAAATCTTTCGTTCTCCCTCACTCTCTCCCCCTCTCTCTCTCTCTCTCTCTCTCTGTCCTTTTTCTCGCATTTTCTCGGTGCCTCTCTTTCGCGCCGTGGGCCATTTATTGAAGGAAGTCACGTTACAAATGTGGCACGTAGCTCGCTCAGCACGTCGGGCACGTCGGTGAGGCGCCAGCATTTAGAATTCTGTTTATAGACCGCTCCACGCACAGTCACATCTCTGTCTCTGTCGCACCAACCGCCCGCGCCCCACCCCCCCTCACCCCTCTTCTTTTTGCAGAGGGAGAGAGCAAGTGACAGAGCACAAAGTTGGCAAAGCAAGAACCGAAAAGTGAAGCAGCGGCAAGTGCTATGCGTATCTGACAGATACAGTTGAGTGGAGCTATAATGAAAATAGGGAAATATCTACAGATTTTGATATTTCTTTCATGTCTGCTGATTTAAAGTTCCTTTAAAAATTAAGAGATTTAAAATCTTTTGAATAATATTCGTTGCATACTTTTTGAAACCTTTTTAAAGTGATTTCTGCTGATTTGAAACCAAGTACGAGTTCGGGAAGTTGAAATCGTTGTATTTATAGATCGAAAAATAAGCATTGCCTACTTTTAGACACATTTTAAAAGTGTTTTCAAATCAATGACCTTTTTTGATCAAATATTTACACAATTTCTTTAATTTTTGGTGATTTAAAGTCCCTTAAAAACTTTAGAGATTTAAAATTCTTGTATTTAATAACCATTGACTAGTTTTAGACAAATTTGTAAGGTGATTTTCTGATCAAATATGAAAACAACCGTCTAGATTATATTATTAATTAATTAATTAACATAATTCTTGAGCATTCTTTGCTTTTTTGTCTTGAAACTTCCCTATAAGCTTACATTTTACAAACTTATAAGCCACGCTACTCAGTATCCTCAAGAAGATCCCTTTGGAAGCTTCACTGTACATAAACCAGCAGACATTGCTGAAGGTGTGGAAGCAGTTGATTGAGGATTGTCGCACACACACACACACACACCCTCACACACAGCACACACACACAGAGTCAGACAGTTTTCGTTTTTGCGCCTTTTTTTTTTCTTGTTGAACACGAAAGTTGGCAGCTGTTGCCGTTGCCAGGATGCCTCGCAGCTCGAACTTAGCAGCAGCAGCAGCAACAGATACTTTTATTTTTCGCCGGGCTTTGTATCTTCCTCCGCATCTTTGTATCTCGGCAAGGCACACAACGCACAGATACAGATACATATAGAGAGCAGTGAAATGGGACGAAACACACACACACACACACACACACAGAGATGACGGCAACAGTGTTGCTATGACGTCGTCGTATTGTAGCCGTGTCCGTGCGATTTTAGCCAAGTCTTTGGCTTTGCTTTAGCCGGCGTGCTGTAATTTATGTTAACGCAGATCGAGAAATAAATCTTTATTTATTTTTCCTCATCTTGTCTTGGCTGTTGCTTTTGCTGCTTTTCCCTGTTTTCGAAACCGAAACCGAAGGACGCGATAAATTTCTGCACAGCAGGGCCGGGCCCGGCTTGGTATATGCGATTGGGTCGCTTCGATAAGGACGAGGGATACAGTCGAAATACGTTAGCCTTGAACTCGCCTTGAAAAGTCTTAAGAAAATTAAAAAATTGAACTTTATTGCCAAGACAATTAATGTAATTTTTATATATTAATTAATTAAATTTTAATTTGTGAAGATTTTAAAGTTCCTATTTGCATTCGAGCTAAGGAAACTTTACTTTCTCTTATAAGTATACAATTTGTTAAGTTAATCAGTCAACAAATTATTGCGAATATATCGGAAATATGAACTATAAATCGAAATTCGATATCAATGATTGATTCATTCATTATTATGTGTATACATATATCAATAATAATATACATATATCAATAAATCGTCAACATATTTACAAAGTAAACGTTTATTCTATAAAAACGCTTCTAAAAATAGAAAAGTTTATTATTGTCTTCGATAATATATCGATATTTTCAATATTTATAAATTTGCAGTAATTTAATTAAGAAAACCAAACAATAATCAAAAGTATTTTATAATTAAAGCATTATTTTTAATAGTACCCACTTAAGAGTTGTAAAAATATAAACATTTAAAACTTTTATTGATAAAGTATCGATATTTTCGATACCTATAATGTTGAAAATAATCAATCAAGTCAAGAAAAGCTTTCCGTAGGCTGAAGATTTTACCGTCTTGTATTGTATTTATCCAAAAATAATATTAAATACGATTTTTGATCATTTAATCGATTTTTTTTCGATATTTATAATGCCATTAATCATACTTTCCTTTCAATTAAGTTAACAACTCTGTTATTATTAAGACCGAAACGCATTGACGCAGGTAAAAAGGCAAATATGGATTATAATTATTAATACCCACTATGACGTATGTAATTTTCAATTTCCTCTGGGAAATCGCGTGAACTTGAACCAATTTCTCAGCTACATTATCTGTATCTTTTGCTGCCGCTGTTTCTTTTTTGTTTCATTTTTATCTGCTTGGAAATGCAGGCGAAATGTGAGACATTTAACGGGAAAAAGTACCTGTGAAATCTTATCGCTTATGAGCCGGCGGCAAAAGCAAATGCGAGGCAATTAAAGTGGAGGCAAGCACAGCAACAACAACAATAACAGCAATAGCAGAAGCTAATGATAATCGACCAAAAACAAAGGCTAGAACAACAAAAACAACAACAGACCATGACTAAAAACAACAAATAAATTGAATACATTCCAAACGAGAAATAAAAGAGCAAGCACACTGAGCTGAAAAGCTCTCTTTCAATCAAGGGAATTCCCTCTCTCTTTGGTTGAACGGCTAAACGGTTGAAAGCAAAGAAAATTGAAAGCAGAGAGCATAGCATAGGGAGAGAGAGAGAGAGATAGAGAGTGGGAGAGGCAATCAATTCGAGGGAAATTAAGCATAAAAAGTGAATAACTTTTTGATAATTGCGGTGTCAGCGTTTTGGCATTCCATTTTGCGCTCATTCAACTAGAATGTACATACATATATTTAGCTTAATCTGCGTGTGCATACATATATGTACATGTGTGTGTGTGTATTAGATTAGTGTTGTTATTTTTTATTAGATTTATTTTCTTCATGCCAGCTGTTGATTTTCGCTTCTCTTGTGACTCTTATCAAACCAGAGATAAATAACAAATAATAATAATCCGTATAATCTTTGGCAAAGTCTCACATGTGTCCTTCTTAGTATTTTATTCCCAGTTAGCGTATTTACGCTAATTAATTATTTCGCGTTGGGGAATTCCATCTTTACTTTAGCGAAATAAAAATAAATGCAAAAAAAAGAACTTCCTGGTAGTTCCTAATTTGCAAATTAAGTTCTTAAGAATTCTGTGAACTTTATGTGCCTTTTAAATAAGAAAAAATTAAATTAGAACCAACAGCAATGGATCCTTTTGGCTTTATCTAAAAATTATTTCGATATATGTACATATGTATATCGATAAACCTATTGAGGAAAAAAATCGATTTTCTATGAAAAGATGTAAAAAATGCTTCAAAAACTATTAAATACAACGTTTTCAACAATTTTCTAATAAAATATACTTAACTTGAAAAATAAAATAAATTAATTCACATAAAGCAGGATAATTTAAGGAAATTCTTTTGGAAAATTCAAACATGTTATATAAGTAAATAATAAATAATATAATTTAAATCTCTGAAGTTTTAATCTTAGCTTAAAAATACAATTAATATATTTTTTTTATATATTATTATTATTTTAATTTTGAATTTAAGTTTAATACTTCAGAGATTTAAAATCTTTGCATTTATAACCCTTAAACTAATCATTGCATACTTTTTGACACATTTTTAAAGGGATTTCAAATCAATGACTTTTATAATAGATTATTTACATAATCTTTCAAATTATATTCTTAATTAATTCATAAATAGTTTAGATAAATAGTTTATATAAATAAGAGTTTAACAATTTTTATATATAAAAATTCATATTTTGACTAAGAATTTCCCAATAAGAAGCTTATATTTTACAACTAAGATACTTGGTTCTCTCAAGAAACCCCCATTTCGAGGCGAATAATTACATATATTACATTGTTACATTTTTATGTACCCCCTTTATTTACTAGAATTTATTTATATTTATATTTCTCCACCTTTGTGCCCTTAAAATCACTCTCCGCTTGCCATTTAATATTCCCAAAAAAGCTTTCAATAAAGTTACCAACTAAAAGTAACTTAAAACCCAGCAAACAGAATATATAATCGGCTCTGGAAATAGCCGAAAAACTTTTGAGCTTATAAAGGGTTCAGGGAACCCACCACCACCTCACTTGTAGTACATTTAATATTTCCAGCAAGAAATGCCAGCCAGAACCTACAATTAATTAGTTATGATATCTGGCAAGGCCTTATTAAATTCTCTAAATAAATAATAAGTTAAACAGCACTGTGAGTGGGTACTTAAAGATAGAGAAAAATGGTCAAAGATAGTGCCGGCACAATGGCGAGTTCCCGGGAGTTTAGGAATTCCACAGCCGGGGAGCTCGCTCCAATTTTTTTTCCACTGGGAAGTCAAAGTCGGCTTAATTGTCAGGATCTGAATGGGTTATGTTGTGCAAGTCCCACACACACACACGCAAATGGCAAAATTCTTGGCATAGTTAAGCAAATATTTTCATGTGGGTCGCACTCTAGATATGCAATCCAAAAAGCCAACTTGAACAGCTGCCCGAAGCCGAGTTGCTGCTGCTGCGGTCTGGTCGCCTGTTCATATCCATAACCATATTCTTTTCTGTACCTTTTTTTTTTGTTGTCTTGAATAAAATGTGCCAGCAGCTGCAGAAAAAAAAAACCCAACATCAAGTTGGCAGTCACCAAAAAATGCGCAAAATGCATTTTTATTCCTCATTTATTTTGTATTTATTTCTATATTTTATTGTGTTTTTTTTTCGCTATGGCTGCCAGCTTGGAAGAACAAAGCAAATGGCAAATTGTTTTCATTTGTTTTCCTTATATTTTTCTGGTCGTATTTTGTTGCTATATTTAGAGGGGACAGAGTGAAGCAAATTGCCCAAAACTTGAGTGAAATAAATCAAATTAAAATGCAACAGCCAGAGCCATAGATATTACGCAATCAACAGGCGAATACGTCATGGACTGCGAATGAAATTGAAAACGAAACTCAAAACGTATTGCCGGTGGGTGTGTGTATCTTTTGGTCTTTATTTTATTTACTTTTTAAAGTCAATTTGCAATATTGCCTTGCTGGAAATTGTATTTTGATGACGCTGCGACCTGTCTTTAGACTTTTATCTACTCCCAACAGTCATCTCCCTGGGCATTTCCTCTTTCACTTTGAGACATGTCACCTTTTTTTTTTGGTTTTAAGTCATAAATAAACCCAAAAAAAACACAACATCAGATATGGTTATCTGAGAAAGTGTATATAGAAGTTTTATTATCAAAATAAAGTCACCTAGTTAAAATTATAACGCTGCAACGGGCTTAAAAAGTTAACAAAATAATTTTGTATAAGAAAAACACAGAAAATATTAATGGAATTTAATGTGTTGATTAAATAGAGTAGCATTATCTTAAAATAATATTTTATATCACTAAAATATTTGATTTTTTTTTATTCTGAACAACAAAAGGAACTTAAAACAAGTGAAACCTTAGTGTTTTAAACAAGTATTTCCTTGTACTACCTTTCAAAAGGTATTTTAAATAAGTAATGTATTTATTATATAATAAAAATATATTCTTTGGCCATTAAAATATTAATAATACATAATAAATTATAAAAACGGCACCTATTACTTATAAACCCTAATGTCTATGAATGCATCTGGTTTTCAGTTGACCAAAGTTTACACCAGACCTCCAAACTTCATCTGGAAACCATCTTGTAGTTTGTTTACCGCCCCCAAAATTATCAACAAAAAAAAAGAGGAAAAAAAAAGAAAAATTCAGCCAGAACACATCTCTAAAAATACAAAACATCTAACAGCAACGAATGGCTGGCTGAATCATTTCATTGCCAGTATTCTCATACGGATTTCCTAGCCCCTCAAGGGACATTACTCATACGCCCCACTGGCTATGATCGCATCGCCTCTCTCTCGTTCTCTCTCTCTCTCTCAGGTGGCTCATCTCCGGCTGAGCTCATGCACCCCCAGCGTATGCGTAATGAGCCGCAAATGTTAATTGTTCTATAAACATTCGAGCCAGCAATTAGTAAGGCAACAACAACAGCAGCAGCGACGATGAGAGGCTTCCCCCAGAAAAACAACAACAAAAAAAGATATAAAAGAAACGCACAGCACACGTATTCAGTGAAAAAAAAACTGGTTGCAGCAACCTCGTAACCAGTTTTATCGAACAAAAAACAACAATAACAACGAGTATATGAAGACCTGGCCCAAGAGCTGAAAGAAAAAGAGGCTCAAAAGCGATGACGACGACGACATTGCCAATTTCAATCTGTCATGCACGCAGAAAAAAACGTGATGCACCCATTCAATTTCCTGGAAGCGAAACATTCATTAAAAGAAAATATACACAGTGTTGTTTTCTTTTTTTAGGGGAAAGTATATTAACTTCTTTTTATTTTTTGAAATGCTGAAGGTGAACAGGTTACAGAATCTCTTTAATTTGTAATTTTGTAGTAACTGCTTTTCTTTTGAAACCTTTTCTTATAAATTCAAGAGATTCCGAAACAATTATTTAAAGTTCTACAAAGCCTTGATATTTTTTAAAATCCCAGCATTCTTAAACCCCTTTTAAAGCTGTCTAAGTAATAATTTTTATTTTGTAAATATATCTTCTTCTTTTCTGCACTAAAAACTTTATCAAAGTTACTTACATTACAGCCCGTCCATCTGCCTACTTATAATTCTTAATATTTAAGCCCGTAGTCAGTCTTAATTTTGATGTAAAAACCTTTAACAAATTCTTTGTAATTTTATAAATTTTTTGGCAAGTGCAATTACTTGCCACGGCTTTGATGCGCATGTTTCCGCTTTGGCTAAAAGTGGAGAAGCCAAAGTCGAAGAGCCAGTGCCAGAGCCAAAGCCAAAGTTGGTCGCCAACAAGTCGCGGCCATAAACAAGTGAGGCAGGTGGTAAAAAAAAAAACAAAAAAGGGGGGCCTGTAGGAGATCAGAGGAGCCGGGAGCTGGGAGCTGGGAACCTGGAGCGGAAGATACGATTGGAGATGGAGATGCGTGAGCAATCGGGGCCGCGTTCTCAACTTTCGCGTCGCAGCCTACCTGGGCCAGGTTTTCTTGGCCAGCTGCCGCCTGCATGGCATTGCTGGTTGCCTGGTGTCCGCTTTAATTTGCATGCAGGTTTTTTTCCTCTCTCTCTCTCTCTCTCTATCTATATCTTTCTTTATATGTATTAAAGTTGTATATAGTTCTGGCCGACTTTGTCTTGCATATTTTACGGGGCCTTATACAAGGGAAGGAAGGGATGTTAGAAGGGGGACTTCGGCTTTGTGGCTTATCGCTGAGGCGTTCAAAGTGCAGCCACTCGAGGCGATTTAACTCGAGTGCTTTACAACATCAATTCCATATAAAGTTGACCAGCTGATAAGCAGTCATCATCTTCTTGCCCCATTGAATTATTCCACAATCGCATTTAATAGTTGTGTTTGAATTTAAACGTTCTCGTTGATGGGGTACAGGGTATTCCCTAACTAGGGGTTTTTAGAGATAACATTTTAAGTCGTATTTTAATTAGTTTATTATGTTTAAAAGTATTATATTCAAGGCATATAATTTCTATAAATTTCTATAAATCCAAGCACTTAAAAAGCTAGCTTAAAACGTTTTTAACTTTTGGGTTTATAAATTCTTTAAACTCTTATTTAGTTTTTCATTCCTTCGACACAAAAATGTAACAATTTTTAGGCTTGTATATCTCTCATATTTTTAAATTGTTCATCATAATTTTATGTTCCTTTCTCTTTATTTTAATGCCACAAAATCTATATACTTTATATTCATTTAATTATTCCTCCCCTTAATTAGGGCATTCCCATTCTCGCTTTCCATCATTGCTTTAAGCACTTATCAAATCCAACAAAGAAAAAGTGCGTCATTTCGAGTGTCTGGGACAGCTGTTTTGCCGAAAAATTAATTTCAAAGATCTCAACGATTTCTCGGTAGCGGTATTTTTAGTGCCTTCATTGGGAATTTCGCCACAAATTTGGCAAAGAACATATCACAAAGCTATTTTTAACCACTCGTCAATGCGTTTTTCACGTTCACTTTGGCGCAAAAATCCAACGAAAATATTTCAAATTATATGGCCACGAGTATCTGCCGCCCCAACACACACTCGCAAAAATCTATCTATTTTAAAATTATGAAAGAGCAGGGCAGGGCAGGGCTGGGGCATGAAAATTGGCTTGTAAACAGAATGAATTTTCAGCCTGGTTTGATGGCCTCCATTTCCCGCCTCTAAACCCACCATGGAAATTAGCAACAGTTGGCTCACCATTTGAATACTTTATGGACTATGAAGTGTGTGTGTAGCCTCTGTATTCAATTCGCTTCGATTTTTCTCTTGTGCGCCTCGGTATTTTCCTGGCCTTCCCATTTGACGTCACCAAGTGGAAATGCCAGTGGCAGTTTTTGTGTGGGAGCTTTGTCTCTCAAAACATTTAACATTGGAAATGCACTTGAATATATTTAACAAAAGTTTTGCAAACTATTCTATGCTGCTGCCTTTGAAATATCATTTCTAAGACGTTATCTATCTTTTTCTTTTTTCTCTGTTATAGAATCCACTGTGAATTCAAGGAAAAGTGCTTTGGAAACGGCACGTGAGAAACTTAAAGGTAAGCTTAACGTTTTGTTATTAAATAAATTAAGATTTATTATATACCAGCAATAAATTGTGAAGAATCCATGGAAAAACCCATATTTTCATGGAATTTATTCCAGGAATTTATTTACACTAATTTGTATAGGTTTCTATATAGTTGTGGGACTTGTTTTTGTTTAGATTAGGTTAATTACTGATTCATTATTGTACAAGTATTATGGAAAGTCTCAAAATCTTCTCAATAAATAATCCCCCAATCGCAGTGATTTAAAAATCTCAGAAATCCCCCCAAAACTGATGCTGGGATGTGGCCTGATAACTCAATCAATATATATTAACCATGACTCAGACGAAATATAGCAATCTGTTAAGGCATAAATACTACTACGCCTTTCCCTCCAATCTAGGATAGAGAACTATACCGGCTGAGAGATATAGCGAATGACCTTCAGGGGGCCTATCAATAAGGTTTCCCGGAAAAAAAAGGAGGGAAAAAAAAACAACGACGAAGTGAAATAGAAATGTTTATAGATACGGATACAAAATGAGAGTGTGGGGAAAGCAGATGGGCTTCCACTCATGTCGAATGGCGTTTAATACAGTTGTTATGGGTGCCAAGCACAAAGCAATCGCACAGATACACAGATACACGGCGTGCACACACATCCGCGAGTTGATAAAGTGCGTGCCCCGCACATAGGCATAAAATACTGGAATAGAACCGATGGAGAGCTTCGGTTGATAAGGCCAAATGGCGTGATTCACGGCAGAGCCACGACCACTTAAATACGCCTATATATACATACAAATATATATATAAAAAATATATATGGCAACAATAAGGTATCTGCGTAACTCTGTGTGTTTGTGTGCAAGCGTATCGGTAAAGATTATGCCGTACTTAGAGATACTTGGCCCATAGTCAGCCGCATTTCACTTTCATTCCGATAAGCCCATACGTGACGTAGATACCCACAGAACTGCGATAAAGCAGATGGAATGATGGCTCCAATGCTGGGGTCAATAAGTCAGATAAAAGATACAGCAAGCAGAGATAGGTTTGACCCAGAAATTGATTTAAATTTTGTAAGGTGTTAATATCTTCAAGTTAAAAGACTTTCCTGCTTACAAAATTAGCCTAACAGATCAGGGATATCTTGAACAGCATCTCCACAATTATTCTTTGTCCAAAAGATACACTCGCAAACCGGCAAGGATTTTCACCAGAAGTGCCTCGCCTCGCTTCTACCTGCTTTTTCTTTTGGCTGTAATTTAAATTTGCTGCTGCCAAATTTTTAATTGCCACCAGCCGAAAAGTCTGACCTGTTCCCTGTAGGGATTTAAGGGATTTTTGGGACTAGCGCCAGGCTCAAGTGCGTCAAGTCAAGTGGCCCTAGGATAGCTGATCCCTGCGCCAGCGAAATCCCTTTTGGCTGCGCTCGGGTGTCTATTGATGATTTTATGGGTTTTACCCGGGAAAATCCGTTGGCCCGGGCATAATGATGCCATTCCGTCTGTTTCGAACCCATTTCTTGTGTTCGTTTCGTTGGCCAGGTAAGCGTAAGCGGCTAGCAAATCCATTGACGCAAGTGATTAAGGCTGTCTCGGTGATGTCTGCGAGAGCTGAACCCAAAAGCGATTCAATTAGCTGACATGTGAGGCTATAAACAGCTGCTTGGCGTATGCAAATATGTGCGGCCCTGATGGCCGGCCAACCGGGCCCACAAGAATCGCCCTGCAGTTAAAACCAACAAAAAAAAAACAAGGTGGCTGTGTGCAGAATCTCGGATAGAGATAGAGCAACAGATACACGCGTCTGCGTCTGATGATTCGCATTCCACGGCATATTTTCGTTGGCGTCTCGCGTTTTGCGTTTTATTTACTGCTGCTGGTGCTGCTGCTTGTGGCTCTCAGTGCGATGCTTAATATAAAGCGATTTTATAGACGCTACAAGTACGTCGACAGGCGTCTTGGCTTCGCGGCAAAGAATGTGTATAAAAGTATCTGCCGCGCCGCACTCGCCGTATCTGTATCTGTTGTATCTATAGCTGTGCGAGCGCACAGTCGCCAAACTGGCGATTCCCAATCAGCAAAAAGCAAAAGCAAAAGCAACAGCCCAGCATCGACAACTCTCGGACTTGCTGTTTGTGTACACAGCAATCCCAGCCACGGGGGCGGAATCAACGAATCGCAAATACCCTGGGAGAAATTTGATTTCAGCGGGGAAAATCAGTCGTAATTATTCGAATTTGTTTACCAAACAATTGGGTCTCCACGGCTATGAACATTTGGTAAATACGAAATACGAATAGGTCTTTAGAAAGTCAAGGTGGCAAATTGTTTAGGGAATATCCAAGGTAATTCGGGATAGTTCTAGCTAATTTTAATTTGGGAATATACTGATATTAGGGCAATTAATTGGGGATAATGATATTATAATCCTATTGCGCCTATTAACACCTAAACCTAACAAGCACGTGCTTGGTGTCTCGGGGGCTACTTGATACTGTTTACTGATATATTTACAAAGAGAGATATTTATTATAGAAGCCCTCTTTTGTATTTAAAGGTTAGTTATAAATAGAATAATGATGGAAATTCTAAAGCATTTAATTTAGTAAATTATGTACATATTTAAATTTTACATGAATTATTTAAGATAACTTATAAAATGAGACTCACTATAAATTAGATATATTTAGAATATGTACAGAATTCGGAAACAAATACTTTAAAGGCAATCTTAAGATAAGCAGGCAAGCAATCCAATGTGTTATGAAATATAATTTATTATAATAAAAAATCCATTAATTTATGTTTTAATTGAACTTAAGAACTTACCGCGTAAGGGAAGTTCCCAGAAATTAATTCGACTGACAATTTAATTCCAGAAAAAACATACATTACGTGGCATTAACATTAACATTAAGTGTTAAATCTTAGTAAAACATCTTACTAACTATATAATTCTGCTGATTCCTTATTTATTATTTAAGTAAAAGATTTCCCTACATAGAAACAACTCAAGTAAAGACTTTACTTTAGCTCAAATCCCTAGAACCCTATATTTTCTAATTAACTTAAATGCAGATACATTTGTTGGCACCTGGAATATCCACTTGATTCATCATTCGCCCCAGGAGGCCTTTGCCATTGTTGTTATTGCTTCGTTTTTTTGATTGTGCAAATAAACTGAAATAGCTAAAATCCGTACCTCTCTCCCCCTTAGAGTGTGTGTTACTCACACCATAGTTTTATTTTTTTTTTTTGTTTTTGTTTAGTTTTATTTTGTTGACTGCCGCCGGCTGGCCAGGCCAAAAGCCAACGTTGCGTGTCAACAAATGAGCAATCGACAATAGCATAATGGCCAAGTTAAGCGGCCAGAAACACCCGACAGTGTCCGCTCATTTCTGTTAGTGCTGCTAATGTTGAAAACTTGTAGCTGGCCGCGTTGACTAAGGTCTAGGCGTTCGTTCGGTTCCGTTGTCGTTTATTTATTCAGTGCTGACGCATTCGGTCACTATTGAGGTATAGAGCCACTAGTAGTTCCAACGATGCCAACCAGGCTGTCTGACTAAGAAGCTCTGGAAAACGTAGCGATAACCCCCGGGCTATAACGCTATTCAAAGGGAAAGGCCAGGCGCTGATAGATAGTGCGGAGATTGAAACAGCTCGCAGATGGGAATGATGTTCGTGGAAATCAACTCTGTTTTCTCAGTATAAATTATAAGCGGTTATCGCTTCAAAGTTCCCCCTACTTGATGCCATGTTCTATTTCCACAAACAAGTGTCTTGTTTAATTTGTTATTGATGGTTTCAGTTTGATTAGAATATTATTTGTATAGCGGAATACAAATTGGATTGTTCAGACTAAAATAATAATAATAAATATTAGAATGAAGTGCTTGCAGTTTTATATTTATTTTTTATTTCCCATAATAAACCTGAGAACACACCCTCTAGTAATTGAATTAAAATACATTTATATTGCTCAATTTAAGCCGCATAAAATTCCATTTTGATTCAATTAACACACAACAACAAGAAAAACAAGAAACATAGATTACTTTGAGCACACCTTGATAAATGGCAATCCCATCCATCAACGGAAGCATTATAATAAAGTCAGCCACTCCCACGCCCGTCAGCGGCAAGAACACTTCCCCTCCCCTCCGGAGTTTTCGTTTTCCCATGACAACCGCTTAGTAGTAGTTACCCGTTCTCGTTCTCGATTTGGAAGCAAATTGTCTGGCTAACCTGTGCCTTTGGCAGCTCCATCAAACTTGGCTATTTTGGCTAACCTAGCTGCCAAAATCAATAGCGCCCATAACTATGCAATGCGTAATTAGCCAAGTTGGGGGGTTATGGTGACTAGTAATTACATATATGAAAAAGCGGATATTGGTCTATTATTAAGGCTGCACAGAACGAATGTGGGTTAACATACTTGTTAGATAGTTGATTCTACTTCCAAAGAGGTTTAAAATATAACTTATAGCTAGGTTAAGTCTGTATAATTCATAAACTGAACATTAATAGTTTTAGTTTTGTAATTCTAGAGATATTTTGTCCTGTAATTCTCTGTCTTACTTTAAAGATGGTGCTTGCCTCTGTTCTTTTTTAATTTCGGGCTCCTAGCTTAACATTTAGTGCCCCACCCTGATCTTAAAAACAGATTTAGAGTAGAAATTCCTTCCCCCGAGTTAAAAGTAAGTTCAATTCACAAATTCTTTTAAATTAATCTACTTTCTTGAGCTGTCAAGACTCTTTTTCGATCCATTTCTTGCCGTGTGCCCCATAATTTAACAAAAGTCAATCAATACTCGGTTTAATGTCTGCTCTTTTTTGTTGTTGTATTTTTTTTGCACTGTGCATTCAATTAGTTTTGATTGTCGCTTCGCTTTTGTCTCTCGCACGTTGACGATGCTCAATTAAAGAAGTTCGCTCTATTGATTACGTTTAATGTCGATGACGAAGACCACTTCCCCCTTGAGACGCGACGCGTCTCGTTGCCCCTGCCCCCCGCGAACCGAACCGCACACCCGCCCTTCACCTCGGGAACCTCGACTCGGTGGCGACTCCCAAAGCGGTTCAAGTGAATGGTCAAACCTGTTTGCTTCGCAGATATGTTGGGGGCATGTGCACGAGCGGTAATAATAACAAAGTTGGAGCCGCCGAACGGCAACGGCAACAGCAACGGCGACGACGACGACGACGACGACGACGACGTCGCCAACATTTGCTCAACGGCTAAAAAAGACTGAAAGACTGAAAGACTGGGCGACTGAAAGACTGGAAGACTGAAATACTGAAAGACCCAGCGACTGAACGGCCCAGACATGATCACGTCGCCGTCGTTGTTTGGGTCTCTGATTGTTTGCGCTGTCTGTTCTGTCTGCGCCGGAGTTGGAGCCAAAGTCGCCGTCGCTGTCGATCGTGCCTGATCCACAGAGAGAAAATATTGTAAATAAAATGGTATCATTCCGAGATGTTACAATTTTGAGAGCTGAAATACAATTCCCTCTAGAGCAGGACTGCCCTTTAGGGCAACCCACAGGACAAACAGCTTCGTAAGTGAGGCGAAGGCAAGCCGAAGGCAAACCGAAGGCAAGCCGAAGACAAGCCGAAGGCAAGCCGAAGTCTGTAAAAAGCTATGGTCACACCAGGAACCGATTATAAAGTAAGAAAGTCTCTTAATAAGTTCCTCTTTGTGATGCTCTGAATCTATATTAAAGAAACACTTGAGACTACTGAAGTACTAACTATAATGATTGTAGAAAACGTTTAAATATTCATTATTCAATATATAAAAAATGTACTGTAAGCCCGTTTTCTTAAATTTAAAAAGAAATGTAGAACAAAAGTTAATCTTAAAGTATATTTAACAAACATCGATAATCCACGCTTTAATAATAAAATACAAATAATATTGCAAAAATATGCAACAGGTCAGCATTAATTTCAAACCAATTTTCGATCCCCAACCTTCACGTAATTTTCTCTTTGTGTAATATTTACTTAAACTGATGATCGCATAGTTTTGCTGAGTGTGGCATTGTCGCCAGTTTGGCGGGGCTGGCGATCGTAGCTTCTGGTTGCAATGTTTCCAGTATCGCCTCTGCCCCAGCCCCTTGCCCCATCTGCCCCTCGCTAGCCACCACTTCACCCCCCTTTTTTTTGACGAATGTTTTATGTAGCGCTTAATGGTTTCATTTGGCGGCTGAGCAGCGTTTCTCCATGTGTGTGTGTGTGTGTGTTTGTTTGTGTATCGATTACCCAATGCGTGAATGAGTAAGAACCCATCGATGGGGGCGACGTACGCCTGGTGTTTTCTGTTTTTCTCTTCTTTTTGTTTTAGTATCTTTAGTGTTTTTATTGTAGTTATTGTTGCAGTTTGAGACCGGCGGCCACTTGTGCCTATTTATGTTTGCCAGTCTCCACAGACATGAATACAGATACGTGCACATCGCACAGATACGCGATACGCGCAGATACTCAGATACTGTTAATTGTTGCCGTGCAGTGATCACTGATCGCTAGCTGGCAGTGTGCTGTGTGTGTGTGAGTGTGTTTGGTTCGTATTTTTAAATCAATCGATGCGATAGACGTTTTATTGCTATAATCAATCGTCGCGTGCATGTGGCAGCAGCGTCGTCGCCTGTTCGATTAATCGTACGAGTGCGACTATGAGTACCAACAACTGGTATTACACAGCAGCGAGTACCCACACATAGTACACGGTGAGAAAAGAGAGGTAATAACTGTTTCTAGTTTTAAGATTTACTTTGATCTTGCGTAGGAAACAGTATATTAAAATACTACAAAGTAAAGTCTAAACTTTCTTAGTTAAGTATAACAAATAGTACCAAAAACTGCTAGCAGCGAGTTCAAAAACACACAATACACGGTGAATGAGTCGTAGTAATACCTGTTGCTTTTTAAGATACAAATAGTTTTTAGATTTATTATAATCTTGAGAGGTATATGGTCTCTATAAAGTAAAGTCAAAACAACGAGTACGATTACAGCAGTGCGTAACCCACACATTCTACACATTGAACAAATTAAAGCAATAGTTGTTTCTTATTAAAGATACAGATCTTTTTTAGATTTACTATAATCTTGGGAGAGAATATTATATTAAGGACAAAGCTTACTTATCTATAAGAAATTCGATCTTAATTGATTGGAATCGAATTTCCCTTAATTAGTATAAGATCTATCCTTCTTTTTTCATCATAAAATAAACTTAAACCATTCTGATTTAATCGTACTCCTTATTCCTTATCACCATAAACATTGTATTGAGTTCTTTTGATGTATGATGTAATGACTGATAAAGCAGAATATGATATTATACTTTAAAAATACAATAAACGTTTAAGAATAGCTAAGAAATATAATCATGATGTCACAGATAGGTGCTATTTAAGATATGGATGCGATGACCAACTATGGTGATAATTTCTCACCGTGTGGCATATAGACCTCTATGTAGACATGTCTATATAGGAGATGTACATATACATACATAGTATGTACGTGTCGCCCTAATAGACGACGAGTGCGTACCACTCGTCCTCGCTTGATTGTGTTTATTGATTAGATTGTTTACCTTTCTTCGTGATATCATCAGCGGGGCCCAGGCAGGCGACCAAGTGTTGAGCGTTATCGTACGTCAACTGTCTAAATAAACGTACATCTGAGCACACACACTGGAAACTATTCCGATTCCGATGGAATATATAAATATATATGTGTATATGTATGTATATATATGTATATGTTGTTGAGAGCGCGTGTGTGTGATAGTTCTTATCGAATCGCTTCCGTTCGATTTGGCACAGAAACTTTTTAGACATCGGTGGGGGGGTTTTTTTCACAAATACACTGGTACTGCGTGTACCGTTAACGCGGGTTTTTCGGTTAATACTCGCGCTATCGTTATCGGAGATCGATTTTTAATGGCTGCAAAGCGGGGAAAGTGATTTATGAGAGAACCGTTTTTTACGGCTGCCACAAATTAATATCCAAAACCGATTGATTTGATTAGAAGTTCAATGGGTCAGCTTTTAATATGTGAGGGTTTATACTAGGAGTACCTAAAATGTATTTATTTTAAAACATCTGACGTCTTATTAATGGTATTTAATGAATTTCCGGTTTAGAAAAAAAAATATATTGTGATTAATAATATTATTTTTGGAAAATATATGTTTTTCTCGGCATATATATTTTTGATTTATTGTTTTTTGGCATTTAGGAACGCCTAGAAATTTTTTAAGAATATGAATGAATTATGATCAATTCTTAGAAAGAATATCGAATTATTTAATTTATTATTATTAAAACTGAATATTTTGTAGTCTAATTTTGAAACTTTTTTTACATTTTAAATTGTATTTTATTTTATATCAGAGAATATTACATTTTATTACATATATATGTATGTATGTATGCACCTATGTAATAATATGTAATAAACAATAAATGTAAACAAAAAACGATACGCACAAACAATAAACAACAATTGGAAACGCAAAAAAAAACCCATATTGCAATTCTTAAAATTCGCGAAAAAGAAAACCAAAGCAAAAAGAATACACTCAACTATAAATTAGCAAACAAAAACTGTACACTGAAAACGGCGCACAGCGGGGGAAAATGGAATAAATGTATAAATAAACGCAGCGCAGCAACAAAAAGTGCAAAACCAATTGATCTAATAAGCCAAGAACGCGACGGCGCTCACTTTACGCGTTTTGTTGTTTAGTTTTTATTTAACGGAAAGCAACAAGAGCAATAACAATAGAACTTTTTGCGGACCGGGCTTCCCTCGCGGCAGGCAAAATACGCAGCGAAATAAAACAAAACGAAGAAGAAGAAGAAGACGCGAGCAAGAGGCAGAAGCAACCGTAGATGAGGAGGAGCCGGAGTGAGGCAGAAAAAAAGGCGATTTTGCTCGTTTCGTGGAAAGAGAGCGAAGCAGTGAGCGCCATATGTCTGCTGGGGCGAGCAAATCACGTTGGGCGGAAAGAGATGGCAGGCGGCAAAGAACACACAGTCATACTTACCTCACACATACCATGACGCGCAACAGCCGACGACTTGGCGACGCCAGTTCACTTGCTTCAGTTGTTGTTCTTGTTCTTGTCGTTTACTCTTAATCATTCACACAGGGGCGGTTCAGGCTTTATGAGGTTAATGATGCAACAACACATTTAATGTCAAGAATAAAATAAAACAAACAAGCTGGCAAAAGGCAAAAAAGCGAAAAGCAAAACCAAACATGAATATCTAATTGCTAGAATAAATTGTGTTTTTGGGTGCAGTGCAAAAATAGGCACAACTATTTGCCCACACGACGGCGTTTGACGGAGCGAAGCAGTTGATCGATACTAAAAAGCGCCAGTTTAACCCTTGAGGGCCAAACGTAACATATAAACCTTTACAGCAATGACTTATTTCCGAGATATAGAAATATCTAATTCATTGAACAAATATTAAAGTGAATTTATTATTAAGTTTACACATCTGTGCATCCATTTGACTTCTTCATTAGATTTCTGTGTGGGCATTTAGATAAGTTCGTAAATAACAATATTTACTTACAAGATAACTCTAGCGACACAAGGAATTTGCCAGAGATGTACTATAAATGGAATAGTAAGCAACTGATAAAACTATGTAAATATTTATGGAAAATTATGAATTTCTAAATCAAACACATAAATTTCATTGAAGTTTTTAAATACTTTAAAAAGGAGCAATACATTGAATTACATTTAAACTGTATTCGCGATATTAATTTCACTAAAACTCAAACATTTAGATAAGTTCGTCAATAACAAAGTTTATCTACAACATAAATATAGCGGCGCAGAGAATGTGATAGAGATGTACAGGGAATGTAATAATAATCAAATGAAGAACCAATGTAAATTTATCTGTGAAATTATAAATTTCTAAATCAAACATATGAATTTTATTAAAGTATTTAAATAGCAATTCATTAAATTGCATTTTGGCTGTATTCTCAATATTAATTTCACTGTTCTAGAAGTCAAATAATAAGCAAATGATAAAATTTCGAAATCAAACACACGAATTTTCTTTAGGTCTTGAATACTTGAAAAGGGACCAATCAAGTAAATTACATTTAAACTGTATTCGAAATATTAATATCACTAAAACTCAAACATTTAGATAAGTTTGTAAATAACAAAGTTTACTAACAAGATAAATATAGCAACGAAAGTAATTTACAAGATATGTACTAGAAGTGGAATAATAAGCAAATGATAAACCAATGTAAATTTCTCTGTAAAATTGTACATTTATAAATCATGCATTTTATTTAAGTTTTCAAATACTTTTAAAGGGACCAATATTAATATCCCTGAAATTCAAATGATCTTTAAATGAGATCAAACATCTGCAATATGTATGCCAGGGAACACGCTCTGCGACCGCCCAAGGGTTAAACAAACGCCGCTGCCTGTTGCTGCCTCTGCCTCTGCCGGCGTCAACCGGGCCCGCCATTCTTCGATCTTTCGTCGAGCTGTGCGGTTGTCCGTTGTTCGTTGTTCGTGTGGCTGAGGCGACGATGAGGCGGAATAGAGCGGAATAAATAACGCAGCGCAACATAAACAAAAGGCAAAGAAACCACAAAAGAACGGAACATACGAAAGCGCGGCCGTGTCTGTGTGTGTGCGTGAGTGTGATATGCCAACGTGTGTGTGTGTGGGCGGAGTGCAGCCGCCACAACAAGTTTTGTATTAATCAAATTAGATCATACCACAAAACGAGCGAAGAAGAAACGCGCGAGAAAGAAGAAGAGGAGGAGGAAAGGTTACAGCGAAATGAATGTCATAATATGCTAATTAGCTGCGGTGCAAAGCGACAAAATATTCAAAGCACACTCGCGCATACAATCTCACACAAAGTGCAAAATTCAAAGTCTTCTCTCTCTCTCTCTCTATACGCGCAAAGAGAGCGGTCAGGGAGTGAGAAAAGTGAGTGGCGACTAAGTGCGTGCAGTGCTAGGAATTCCTAGAAAAACTGTGAAAATTCAAAATAAACAAAAGTCAAAGAAGGGGAGATCTCTTGAGAATACAATACACGAAAGAAGCAGCAAGCTGAGAAGGCAACAAATACAAATCTGGGCAACCCCGCGGCCGGGCCGCAATATCAGATTTGTGTTAGTTTTAGTTTTCAGTTGAACCAGAACCAACAACAACAACAGCAGCAGCAGCAGCAACGGCGGCGACAGCAGACAAAAAAAAACGTGTGCGGGTGAGTGGATAATCTTCGCATTAGTATGTGTGTGTGTGTGCGAGGAAGCAGGAGAGATAAAGGAAAAGAGAGAGAGAGAGCGCAGCAACAATAAGAGATTTCTTGTTGTTGTTGTTGGACTTGAACTACTTTGAGGCGTTTTACCTGAGATTTACCTGCGCTTCGCCCTTACCATTTGCCCCAGCCAAAAAGGTAAATTAAGCCGGCGCCAGGATACCTGGCTATGCGAAAGCGAGAAAGAGATACGGACAGACAAAAGGCTTGCAACGTCATTGACACGACACACACAAAACAACAACAACAACAGCAGCAGCACAATGCAACGAAAGGTGGAAATCCACTTAAAGACTGCACCACGGGGCATCCGCAAGGGAATATGGCTATCTTGTCACTACAGTGGAACCTTCCAGTAATAGCTGCTGAACTCATGAAGTTGGAAATAGTATCTCTGTGAGATATCCCTAAGCAAATCTTGGGATACCTTGTTTTTCCAACCCACAAATATAATACATCTTCCTTAACGATGATCCACTGTATATATATCAAGTACATGTATCTTTGGGCCTGCTCTCAAGTGTTTTACGAACAATTAAACATGCAACAGTTATAATACGTTCCGCCTTTAATGCCCTGTCTGTGTATGTGTGTGGTGTTGAGCTGTGTATGTTTGTGTTTGCGTGAGTTTTGAGGAATGCCCTGTCCGGGGAATGACGACACATGTTTATCGGCTGGGCAACCCCTAAAGAGCAGTCATGACCTTGACAACACAACAGCAACAGATATACGGATGCAAAGTCCTCGGATTCCTACAGCTACAGATACAGATACAGATACTTGAAGTGCCTGAAATCCAGTTACCATTCTTTTCACGCCCATTGCGCATGCCTGTGAATATATTTCATCGGCTCATTTCAAATCGAATTCGTATCGAATCGAATCGAATCAATCCCCAAATATCCATCTATACACCACCCCCCATCCCCTCCCCCCTGTCGGCACCTGCTCCCCCAAGTTGTTGCCTACGTAAGCGCTTTGAATTTATCAACATTTTTGGCTCTTTTTTTTGTATTTATTTATTTATGATTTTTATTCTTTTTCTCACTTTTCGCTAATATGCAAAAATTCACGACGCCGCCAACGTATTTCCGTCCTTCAAATGCCAAAACGCCAAGACAAGCAGAAAACAACAAAAAAAAAATAAGAATAATATTCAAAAGATAAAATTAAAAAGAAAAAAAGCGAAGAAGAAGGCAACAACGTACACAACTTTTGTGTGAAATTATATTCATGTCTTTCTGTGCTTAGAAATGCACGATTTGGAGATTCTTTTCTCTAATCATTTGTTTTGGCGACCGTTTATTTATAAACAATTTAATTTAATTGTCGCATAACGTGACATTAGAGCGAAAAACTGTCATTAACTTTTGCCTTTATGGGCGCCATTAAAATTGTGCAAAATCAAGAATATCATATCTCCAAGATTCATTTTTGAAATTGGGGATAAAGAATTTAATTATGATCGTTATGGTTTGCTGCCGGAGCAGCAGCGGCATTGCATAACCATCGAATCGATTCGATTCGAGATTTCCATTTGGCTGTCATAAACCAAATACAAATAGATAAATTTTTTTTAACAAAAATGTGCTAACGCAAAAGGCCAATAGAAGACGCAACTAAAAATATGATGAGCAGATACGATATATAGACGCTGATGTGTGTATATATATTTAGCAGACGTCTACTTGGCTCTATACCGTCTACTGTCTAAAATAAAACACTTGAATGTCGTCTTACGTAGTTGGAGCATTTAAAAATACATTTCTAGCGCGGCGGCACCCAAAACAAAATGGAAAATCGAGGAAAGTCAAATTCTATCGGACAGAGAAGAAGGCTATGGCTAAGCGGAGCAAAGTCAAAAGTCAAAGACAGTGGAAAATAAAAATAAACAACAATTATCGAATGATCATCCGTTGTTTTATTTTCGCCTTTGTGTGTAAACAAAAAACGGTTGGGCCGGGCCAATTATTTAACACTTTTTCGCTTTAGCCAAATAGCGCCACGGATTCCTCTATTTTTATAACATTTTTTATTCGGGGGCTCTTTGCCGATTTACACAAATTGCGGAATACCAAGAGATACAATTTGATATTTACTTTGAACTCATTTTTTATTTATGATTATCACGTCTGCGCCAGTGCAATTTCCTCAACGCAATAATCATAAATAATATTTGCAAGTAAATTCAAAGGCATTTGAAAATTATGTCTATCTCACTTAGCTGAAAAATCACGTTCCTAATCGATATCGAGCTATTTTAAAAATTGGTTTCGCTTTGAACATCATATAGTTTTTATTTATTTAATCTACAATTTGGTTTTGCCCGATTTCAACGCCTCAATTGTTGCCATAAATATTTGAGAACCGCAACAGACCCAATATATACGAATCCATAAATCTATATGGGAAAAGTTATATATACATAAGTACTAAATAGTATTCGAATCTGTTTCGTTTCCCTGTGCCAAAAATCAATTTTTGTTTATACAGACTTTACCTACATATGTATGTATGTACATATATGTGTAAGCCCAGGGAACCTTGGCAATCGTCGAAAAACTGAACACAATTTTTACCCCCACGAGAGATTTTACAAAATTTCTTCTTCGACTGACGTCAAACGAAATTTTTGGGAATTTCCGTGCTAATGTGAAAAATGTATAATACGCATTTGTATAATTTGGCGAGAATTTCGTTTCGTTTTGTTTGCCAAATTATCCATAATATTGCTTACTCATCGGGAGGATGATAAATCGAACTTCCTATACTTAAGTTCACTACACTTGGCACTTAGTTAAGGCCTATCTATATCTTATCTATTTATATGTATGTATGTATGTGCTGGAAACCGTACCTTGACCTTTCACTCTTGACAAAAGAATCCACTCCCTGCCAAGACGATAAGCCCCAAAACCCGAAATCTATTTCCAAAAAAAAATGAGGTCTTAGATTAGTCAAGAGACCAACGTCAGACCCATTTGGTTAAATGATTTCGCAATTTGCTATAGTTTATCAACGCTTTAATGGGAATTTCCTGCTGTGTTTGTTTATATCAATACTATGCACTGGAAATCCCTTCTAAGTAAATAAATAAAGGAAACTGTTTACTGACTTGGCTCAAATTGCTTTCGAACTTATCGGTAAATGGCAAAGTTTTGCACAAAAGCATAATTTCTTTGTCCTAGCGTTATCAATTGTTGGAAACATACGCGGCGTGCAAAGTGCATTTGGGGACTATATCCTAAATGGAACAATGGGAATTATTATGAATAATATACAAATAATAATAAACAAAAAATTTAATATAGGAACATTGGCTAGTTTAACGAAATGTGGGATTTGAAACATGAAACGTTCAAGCTAAGATTTGTAAATATAAGGTAGATCTACCATTATCCATTTTTATTCCTATTAAAAAATAGTATTTTTAGGTACTTAGATATTAGAATATACAAATCAGACCAACAATTTTATTATATAATTTTTTATTAACGTAAATATTATGATTTTTATAAGACAAAATGTTTATTTTACACATAATTTAAATAATACGTTTTATATTGCCAATAAAAGTAGGGTATATCCATTTGTAGCGTATACAGCAGTCAGCACTTTCACTCGCTGGGAGAGTGATCTCCTTTGCACCCTCTTTCTCGGTGAGAGCGCGTGCACTCGCTCGCTCTTTAATCGCCTTAATTTGATTTCCTATAACACTTCACCACGGCTGAGTGGGCAACAACAATAACAATAAGACATGGGTACGTCACTGGCCCTCTTCCTCCCTACCCCTCTAATAGCACCATTATGGTTTCAAAGAGAGAGATGGCCATAAAGCGCTTATCAAGCTCTTCTTTTCGCCTGTATTGGTGTGTAAAATATTATCGCAGTGTCCAAGCTGGAGCACGAACAAGAAGAAGAAGAAGACAAAGACCAGGCGAAGAAGATGAAGAAAACAAGTAGCCGCACACATACATACATGCACACGCATACTCGCATACCCATGCAAAAAGCTCAACAAGCTAAACTCGTTTTCAGCCACAAATTATTAAAATTTTTAACTTGATTCATGCTCATGCCAGCCAACTCACAAACACAAACGCCGACGCCACACATAAACACGAATCAGCAGCAACGACGATATGGCGGCGGGTTTCCTCGTTTCTTATGAATTGACTCAAAGGCAGCAATAACAACAAAGGCCCCACAATTCCACCGACAGTGTTGTCAAGTTGTTTGGCTTAGTCATGTCCGAGAGCGAGAGGGAGACCGATTGCTATAGCGAGAGAACAGGCTGTGGGGCTTCGTCGCCTCGCCACATGGCAAATCGTTTGCTGAAAGAGTGGGCGGGGGGATGGGGAGCAGAGCGCCTCGCCCGCTCTCTCACAGCTGCTGGCAACTCTGGTGTTCTCTTTTGCTCTCTCTGGCGATCAGTGTGTGTGCTATAGCAATTATTATTTTATTATCACTTTTTTCCGTTGCTTCTACGCTTTTAAATGCTTTTGTTGTTATCGCGATGTGCTTTTTGCCTCATTTTTTTTTCTCGTTTTTCGCTTTTGCTGCCTGGTGCTCCCCAGACCTTCCTTAGTCAGCAAAATTTCGCATATTTGTGCGCGGGGGAATGTTATGTGTGATGGTGTGTTTGTGTTTGTGTTTGCCTGTGTGCGTGCGCGTGTTTTACGAACCGTGGCTGTCTGTGTGGGGCGTACGTAATCAACAATAGGGGGGGGGGGACAACAACTACAAAGTCTGACTGGCTGGCGACAGTCTTTCGTTTCGTTTCATTTCATTTCGCTTCGTACTTCGCGTCACCTGTTGTTGGTGGCTACGTTTTTATTCATGTTGTTTTTCTTTTTGTTCTCTTTATTTGTATTTTTGCTTGATTTGATCATTTCGCAGTGCGCGTTGCCGTAAAATCAAAAGCAGCAAGAAGAAGATGATGATGAAGAAGAAGAAGCAGCGACCCTGTGCTTACTTTTGATTGACAATTGCAATTGTGTGTGAGGGGGGCTGTGCGAATAAGACGGTGTGTGGTGTCCGTCTGCTGCTGGTGTTAGTGTGTGTGCGGGGGGTGGCGACGACAAAGCTGCCGCAATTATTTGATTATTGTACGTTTTATTTTTTGTATTTTTTTTACTTTGACGCTGCCTGCGCTGACGTCGCGCTTTTTAATACCCAATGAGCGAGGGAATGAAAAAGGCAATACCGTACATCTATCATCTCTTAGATATGCGATCACAGATCTCAGGATCTATAAGAGCTATAGCCTTAAAATTTAGGCTAAAAATTACTATAAATAAATTCTAGAATCAAACTTCCCCATATGGGTCTGAAAAAATATCGATTATTATAAGAAATTTATCAATCAGATCTCATGATAATTAACAGTTTTCTAGCGCCTAAAAGTATGCAGTGATATGAGAAACCAATTACCGGGTATTCAAGAGTCGAATCTCCCCCGACTCTATCGTTCTTACTTGTTGTTTTTGCCCCGCTCGGTCGCTTCTTCGTTTTCTTTTCGCACACACACAGCACACACCGTACACACACACCGAGCACACACGCTCTGAATGAATTTCGCTGGTCGCCTCGTCTAGTTGCCTTAAATGTTTCAGGCGCGTCGGTTGTCGATAGCCGCTTTTTTTCCGATTCTTCGCTCTTCTCTTTGCCCGCGAGCCTTCTTTTTTTTTTCTCGCCGTGCATTTTCAATTGTTGCGTTTGCCAGTGATTCGCCAATATCAATAGGACAATAACGGCAGTGCGTCAATACCAGCGTGCAATGCAAATGAGCGGGACATACAGATGCAGGGGGGATGCGTGTGGTCACAATTAAACTTGGGTACGTCTCTCTCTCTCGCTCTCTATCTGTTCACTGCTGCTCCTCGTCTGTGATTTTCTACTCTCTTTCGGTGACTTTTATCGGGCATTTTATTGTTTGCTGGAATTTCGGAATCTTTTCCGCGAATTTGACGTATCACTTGTGCAGCGCTGTAAAGCGCTAATAAATTATAAACAATTGCCAAGTGGGCTGTGGTGCTTAGTGCTTTTTGCACTGGGATCTGGGATGACGTCGTCACGTGGGGAATGACGGAATGGCGAATGGACAGACGGAATGACAGACTGGCGGACAGATGTGTGGACTTTGTGGCGCCGTTTTGTGTGCCGCACCTCGTTTATTGTAGCTCTCTGAGCTCTTGTGTGTGCTTGTGTGTGGGTGTTTTTATAATTTTTATTGTTTGTGTTTCTCATTTTAATGTTTTTTTTTTTGTGTTTGTTTTATTCAGTCAGTCACTCAGTCAATCGCGAAATGCACTTGTGACGTAGGCGATAGCGTGCCCAATATTTGCGTCAACTTATCAGCCGACAGCAGGTCGTTCTACACGCGGAGAAAATAAGATATCTTATCGGTGTTTATTTGAAATGAAGACATACATAAATATTTACAATGTTCTTTGATGAATTTAATAATCAAAATAAAGTGTGATAATAGTTTTATTTTTGATAGTTAGAGATTATCCAGAGAACTAAGGATTACTAATACATACCCCTTTGGACATTGACGGACTTTGTTTACATATGGGCTCCGAGCTTGACATTCGGCTGCCCAACCCTGCTTTAATGTTTTCTTTCTAAACTTTACCTTTACGTTTAAATATTTCTTGTTTATATTTTTTAAATATATATATTGTTCTAAAGACCATAGATTTTTTCCCAGTACAACCACGTTACTGCCCGATAATTTGCTATAGCTTTATTTATTGCACTTTGCACTGGGGCAATTGCTTTTCGCCTGGCTGGCTCAATAAAAAATTGCATGTAAATGAGAATGCAAATTATTCAGTTTGTGTGTGCATTTTGAAAAAATAAAGCATTCCCCCATGTGCTTAACGTTTACTTGACATTTTCACGCCTCAAAATTGCTGGCAAACGGGCGTAATTAGAACTGAAATCGTTAAACGAAAATTCGTGATAAGAAAAATGTCATTTAAATATTTACTTCACGGCTGTGCCAAATCAATTTACTTGGGGGAAAAACACGGAGGAATGATGTAAAAGAAAGATATTTAAGTTATATTTCGATATTTGCACTTTGTTCTCTGTGTACTGTGAATAATAGGGAGTCTTCTGGTTTTAATTGTTGCTTTAAAAGCTCCCCCATTATGATTAGCTTATCTGTTGTATTCTAGCTAGATTTTTTATTATATTGTTGTGACTGTTCAGTGGCTTTAGTTTGCTGTATCATTTGCTGGTGTACAGTTGGACTTCCTTAATAGCTATTTTTGTATAATTAGAAAAGGAAATTTGGTATTTTTTGAATGCTAAATTTATAAATAGGAATTTAATTCAATTAAACATAATTTGTTTTACTTAAAAAAGACTCTTAAAATATAGAAAATGTATGTTAAAATTCTAGAGGTTATCTGATAATAATCCTCTGAAATAATACAGTTTCCTTAGTGCTTAAGATAAGCTACCAAGTGCTATGTTTATTTAGTCAACATTTCACACAAGCAATTGTCCTTGCTGTTCCGTTCCGCTTTTGTTATTATTTTTATTAGCAACAAACAAACTGCTGATCCCCCGTATCCCCCAACTACCCAGAAATTCCACATATTTCAATTGTGGCGCAGTTGGCGCCTTGTAATTGACCTACTCATTCGTTTATTAATAAGTAAAGTACATATATTTCCTACACGTGATTATGTAATTAGGATTTTGGATCCCCGAGCAGCTAATCGCCAACGAATGCCACTTAATTGCCCAATAAGCTGACAAACTGACAGCTAACTAAATACATATATACATATATACAGTATATATATCGGATAACTGACGTCAACGCGTCTGCAGCTCAGCGAATTCCCAATCAGTTCGCTTACAATGGGGATCGCTTATCGGTGTGCTTTGTTTCTGACTCAGGCACACGATAGTCCAGTCTCCCCCCCCCACTGATAACCGATAATGATAATGAATCTGGCAAATACACACAACATATATATTATACCCACTATTTTCAGCTGTACGTATACGTATTACGTATACGTATATATATATACAGCTTGGCATTATCAATGGAACTTTTAGGCAATTCTTATTTTATTTTTGCGGTCGCACGGCTCGAAAGCCCTATAACTGCTGATAACAAATTGAGTAAACACTGGGGCGAGACGAGAGTAGTCGTCGTCGTCGTCGTCGTCGTCGCTGCGATCGTATAAAGCCGTATAATGTGTATAATAATAACGCTGAATGCTAAACAGTCGCAGTCGAGTCAATTAACGCGACCCAACTCGGTTGCCAGTGAGTTTTTCAGCCTGCTGCTGTTGGTCTGTGGTCTCTGTATGTGAATTTGTGATTTGAGAACTGCCCCGGCTTACTAATCGCCCCGACAAGCTAGTCATATAATATATACACAAACAGTGTGACTCGCACTCATAGGAGCAGTGATAACATATTGTAATTATAAACAATACGCAACGGGTATTAAGTTTTTTACAATCTTTAATATTTTAGAAGCTTTAAATTCAGGAAATATAAGTGAATATCAAATATTATTATTTGATATATTAATATTTGATATTTGTTACATATTTTAATCAAATAGAAAAATATAAAAAGCCATTGCCATATGTCCCTAATAATATAATTTGGTTTCGAAGACTTTTACTAAGTTATTTGCCATTTTTTACTAAAAGGCAAGGCTTTAGCTACTACTATAAACTATTAATTATAATTCCCAATATGTTCTACAGAAATGCAGATAAAAATAATTGGCAATAGTTTATTAATAGGGTTGGAAACGAAATTATTATCCTAACTAGTACCTTAGGATAATAATTTCGTTTCCAAGCCTCTTAATAAACTATTGGCCATTTGGATTACAAATTATGGTTCTATTTACTTTAGATATGCTATAAAATCTATGATTTCTAATAGGTTCTAACGTTATTTTTATATAAAAGTCGTTGTAAAACATTATACGCTGATATATCAATACCCTGATATATTAATAAAGAAATCAATTATGAACAATATATAAAACAATTCATAATTTAGCTTTTTAAAAAACGATATAAAAGCTATATTTCCCATTAGGTTCTAGTGTTTATGTAAATATAATTGGCAAATAGTACCTTATAATAATAATTACGTTTTTGAGCCTCTTAATCTACTATCTACTTTAGACACCCCATAAAAGCCCAATAGGTTTTAGCGATTTATGAACAGTTTATAAAACCATTTATGTTTTATCTTACCGTTTAAACTCTATAATTCCCAATAGGTTCTTGCGTTGCTCAAATGAAATTAGTTGAGAAAAGAAACCATTATGATTATAGTTTGGTTGCCGAGACTGTTTAAAAATGATTTCATGCATGTGTGCTGGCTTATTTAATCCCCTGACTTTATAGCACTGACACGCACTGTTGTCACACATTCTGAATTCCATGTGTGCAAGCTCTGTGATAAGGCAGCCCCCCAACAACAACAAGAGCGACAGCAACAGTCATTACACTTCACTTGTCACTTCTCTTGGATTTTCGTACCGTTTTCGTTGTATTTTCGTTTTTTTATTGTCGCCTGTCGTCGTCTGGCTGGCTGTATTTCTTTTTCCTTTTTTGTGTGTGTGTGTGTGTTTGTATGAGTGTGTGCAACAGGTGGGGCTTAACCTTAACTAAATTCAATTTGTAGACTTTTTTTTTTTTGGCCGCCGCCGTTGTCGGGGATTCAAAATAGAAAGTTGATAAAAGAAACAAGGAAAAAGCAGAAAAGATATGTGTGCCATTATGCTTTATCGATGCGATGTGTTGACACGTTCACAGAGTCGCGGAAATTGATTTTCAATGGGAATTTGGCGATTTATTTGTGATTCAACTGGGGCAGCAGCTCAGCGGGATTGATGGACTTTTCCTTGCGAAAAACTGTACGTTTAGTATCTGAGGAATGTTTTGATAAGATTGAGGCCCCCAATTAGAGCTGATAGTGGTCATAAAGGGGTTTTTTTTCGGGGGTGGGGAAAATGTCATGGGAAATCCAAAGGCACACAGCAAAGGCATGTCAATTATTTAGAGTGTAAAAGGTAGCTAAAAGTTAATATTTAATGGGGCAGGAATGAGCAGCTGCTTTCCTCCGGTCAAAACGGGTTGTTAACTGCCCCAGGCAGATGTGCAGAAAATATACTATATAGGTTTTGAGCCATGGAAATCATGGCTATATCAATTAGCATTAAGACTTTAATTAAATTATGCGAATAGCCTTAAATTAATGCTGATATTTCTCTCTCTATCTCTCGTTTGCTTTAGATGAGCCCGCTGCGAATACGTCACAGGTTAATAAATTTGATAATAATATGGAAAATGCAAGCACCACAACGGCCAAGCATTACAAGACAGCAGGCAAACAGTACAAGACCAATAAAGTGAACAATACGCGACGTGCCACAGCAGCAGCAGCAGCGGCAGCAGCAGCAGCAACAACAGCAACAACAGCAGCAGCAGCAGCAGCAGCAGCAGCAACAGCAACCGTTGTCACATCAACAAAGAAGCAAACATATCGGGAAACTGCCACAGTCACCCAGAGAGCAACAAACAAAGCTAACAGAGTAGCTGCGGCAGCAGCAGCAGCAGTTGCAGCAGCGGCAGATGCAACAGCAGCAGCAACGCCAACAGCCTCCAAAGCAACAGCAGCAGCAGCAGTAGCCGCAGCAGCAGCAACAGATGTGGCTATTAGCAATAGCAAACCCAGTACAAGTACACGAGATAAATTGAGCGAGTTGCCGTTGCCGTCGGTCGACAACAGCAACCACATCATCAGCAACAACAACAACAATAATAATAATAATAATAATAATAATAATAATAACAATAATAATAATAATAACAATAATAATAATAATAATAATAATACCAGCAACAACAACAACCACCACAGTGATAATAGTATTAGTGAGAATAATTATGAATTTAAGTGTAGTAAAGATAAAGCAAGTCTAAGTGATAGCAAAATGACGCTACAACAAATGGCAACAGTCAACAGCAGCAGCAGCAGCAGCAGCAGCAGCGGCGGCAGCAGCAGCGCCGGCAGCAAGGAGCCAGTGGCCATAGCCAGCAATAACCATAATAACACGCCCGCCACCGATGGACCCACCCTCGGGGATTATCCCAATATATCGCGGTATCTTCACAAGAAGTTCAAGAGATTGGCCAGCACCACCGAGGTGGAGAGCGGTAGTGCAACGGCCAATGGTGGACATATAACCGATGCCGGAATGCGCACCACATCGCTGTCCTCAAATAGCTCGCTGTCACCGCCGCCAATGGTCAGCAATGGTCACCACTTGACCCAACAGCAGCAGCAGCAGCAGCAGCAGCAGCAACAAAGACCGCCTGCCATTACCACCACACATGAATTCAGTGCCAATTTTGTAAATAGCAATCATGTCAATGCCATTGGTCAGGAGGAGAGCAATAGCCACAAGGCAGCGCTGAATGCGAGAACGCGAACGCCGCTGACAAACAGCAGCGGCACAAACACCACCAGCAGCAGTAGCAGCAGCAGCAACAACTATGCAGCAAATGCCACACTGACGCCGGCAACCTTTGCCCAGCACCAGCAACTGACGCAGCCAACGGCAGGTGGAGCGGGTATAGCAGGCGGAGGCGGTATACCAGGCGGAGGAGCAGCCGCCGGTGAGAAAGCCGGACGCTATGTGTGCCCGTACTGCAATCTGATCTGTGCCAAGCCCTCGGTGCTGGAGAAGCATATACGTGCCCACACCAACGAGCGGCCATATCCCTGTGACACCTGCGGCATTGCCTTCAAGACCAAGAGCAATCTGTACAAGCACTGTCGCTCTCGGTCGCATGCGGCCAGAGCCAGGGGCTTGGAGGTGCCAGCCGATGCGGACGATGGTCTATCCGATCAAGATGCGGAGCTGAGCAACAGTAGCTCGGAATTGGTAAGTAGAAAAATTGGTAATTAAATGTGGGGTACCAAGATCTAATATTATTAATTATTTGCAGCCAAGTCGCGCTGGTTCGCCTTACGATGAGCCAATGAGCTCGCCCACACCCTCACCTTCCACGCTGTCGGCGACAAAGAGCGCCTACATTCAGCAGCCGCCGCCACTGCCACAGCACATGCAACAATTGCCGCTGGGCTCGCCGGCAGCTGGCACCTTGCCGCCCACAACGTCGGACCAATTGCATTCGGCCACGGCCCAGCATCGTCCGTCTATAGATTACAAGCCATATAAGCCCAAGTTCCACAATGCCTCCTTTTATGCCCCAGGCAGTAGCAAGGAGCAACAGCAGCAGCAGCAGCAGCAGCAACAGTTGCAGTTGCAACAGCAGCAGCAGCAACAGCAGCTGCAGCAACACCAGCAACTGGCCCAGCAGAAGCTATCCATTCAGCTGCCTTTGGTACAGCAGCAGCCATCGCTCACACATCCCACGCTCTCGCCCAGCACACAGATGAAGATGAAGAACCACATCAACTCGCACCAGCTACAGATGCAGCTGCAACATCAATTGCATGCCCAGCAAAGCCTGTTGGCCTCCATGCCGCCAGTGCCGCCAGCGGGTGTCTATTACCTTGGGCAGTCGCCCTATTATAATCCAGATCCAGCGACCATTCAGCACAGTGCTTTGGTCTTCCACCAGTTTCAGCTGCAACAAATGCACCTGCAGCAGCAGCAACAGCAGCAGCAGCTACAACAGCAACAGCAGCAGCAACAACAGCAGCTACAGCAACAACAGCAGCAGCAGCAGCAGCAACACTCTCCTTTGGTAAAGGCACCTCAACAGCCAGCAAGTCTTCCGACTCAACAGGTTAGCTTTGAAATCCCTTTGTTTTTATTGCAAACTTCATTAATCATTTGTTTATAGTTGGTGCGAGCCAACAGTCAGGTTTCCAATGTGACACCAGCACCTGTCACGCCCACACCCGCCGCCGCCGCCAATCTCAGCAGTTTTGCCAGCTCCAGCGGCAGCATGCAAGTTGTAAGTATTTTGTAGAGTATTCCCCCTGGTATTCCCTGACACATAAATAATGGAAATTCTTATCGTAGAATGTGGCCAAGGTGCAGGAGCACATATCCAAGTTGATCTCACAAAACGAGGCTATAGTGGAGAACAAGGAGATATTGCTGCAGAAGAAGTATCCCAAGCAGCTGAATCGTTCCCGCAGCTTCAACAATGCCAATAGCAACAGCAGCAGCAGCAACAATGCGGCCAATGCGGCGGCTGCATTGCATGCGAACAGTAACAATAGCAGTCACAATCTGAGTGCACAGATGCCGGAGCGGGAGACTAAGGTGAATTTGGCACAGGCCATAGTCCAGAAGCAGCAGCAGCAGCAACAGCAACAGCAACAACATCAACTTCAGCAGCAGCAACTACAGCAGCAGCAGCAACAGCAACTGCAACAGCAATCGGCGCTCGAACAACAGCACTTTATGTATGCACTTCAGCAACAGCAACAGCAGCACCAGCAGCAGGAAAGCCAGCAGCCACAACCGCAACTCCTGGAGCCGCCCAATGGTTTAACCAAGCGGAATAGCTACAAGCCAGCACCTCAACCAATGACCACCACCACGCCCGTCAAGCAGCAACAGCAGCAGCAGCAGCAGCAATTGCCGCCGCCACCCTCGCCGCTGCCCATGCAGACGATGCAATATCGTCAGGATCCCGCAACGCCAGTGGCCAAAATGGAGCAACCCACAACGGCTGTTCATGTGATGCCTTTGAACCTGTCCGCGAAGCCAAAGCCCGCTGTGATTACGGTGCCCGTGAGCTCATTGTCCAACAGCTTAGTGCCTGCCACGTCCGCCAGTTCTGCGGGGACTTCCTCGGGCAGTTCAAAGGCGGCATCGGCGGCTGGACAAGTTAATAATTCAATTATTAAGAACCTGCTGCTGAATGCTCGTGGATTGGCTGTGCCCATTGGCGAGGGCGAAGATGCCGTCTACTCGTGTCCGATCTGTGCCAGCGAATTCCGCAGTGCGGACGACTTGAAGCTGCACAACAGCACCTACTGCCAGGATGCGAGCTCTAGTGCACCGATGAGTCCCGCTTCCAGTCCCTTCCGCTCCAACTCGATCTCGTTGAGTCTGCCGGAACTGAAGAGTCACATGGCGAACTCGAAGAATCCGCTGTCGCTGGCCAAGCTGGCCTGGTCACAGCTGGAGACCAAGCGGAGTAGTTTGGTGGCCAGTTGCCTGAATGCGGCCCAGACACCGGCAAGGACGTCCACGGTGACAGCTGCTTCGTCAAGTGCTCCAGTTACAGCTCCAGCGCCTGCGCCCGCTACCGCTCCAGCGCCTGCTCCTGCTCCTGCTCCCGCTCCTGCACCCGCACAGCTGCCTCTGGAAGGACTGCGCTTTGTGGACGCACCACTGCCATCGCCCGGACCCCTGCTCGGCAAGACGCCCTTGGTGGACTATGCCCAGCAGAATGCGCCGCGCAAAGCTCAGCAGGACTCGGTGGTGATTACAAAAATGCACGAAGATCGCCTGTTTGCCATCTTGGATTTGGAGGCACAGCCCGCCAAGCGGGTGAAGACCAGCGATTCCACGCAAGCCTTCTCCTTTCCCTTTACCAACCACAACAACAACAACAACAGCGTCCAGGATGCCCAGCCCGTCAAGGAGGAGCGCGTGCACAGGTTTACCTCATCGGGTGGATCAATGATTCCCATTTCCGAGTGCCCGGACTTGGAGAACAGTCCCAAAATGATAAGAACACCCCTTCTGTCCGGTGGCAGCTTCCAGGATGTTTCGGTCAAGGTAATCGAGGAGCGAGGATCGAGCAAGGAACGCAAACTGATGGCCCTGGTCAGTGGCAGTGGCCTCCTCGCCGCCAGTTCCGGGCCACAGCACTTTCAGTTTCCGCCCATCAATTCGATAACTGCCTTCAATCCGCTGACATTGCCGCTGACAATGAGCGGAGCTGGTGGCGGTGATAAGTCAACGCCCGTTACGCCCATTCCCTATGTGCCGGGTATACCGGGACCAGGATCTCTCACCCCGCAGATGCCGCTGCTACCACCGCCACCCCAGCAGCTTCAGTTGCCTGTTCCGTCGGGCCGAGGACGTAGCCCGAATCGCAAGCAACCCAGTCCGCTGCTGATGGGAGCTGGAGCTGGTGAACTGAAGGCTCTGTCGCCGTTTGGCGGTGTCCAGAATTTGCCCAGCGAATTCAGTCGCCAGCCACCGACGCCCGCTCAGCGCCAGGCGTTGCAATGGAACAGCAAGGAGGCAACGCCCAAGAAGGCGGCGGCGCCGTTTAACTTCCTCCGAATGGCGGATAATGTGAAGACCGCACCGGAACCGGAAGTGCGCCACTTCAATCTGGACAATGTGATTGGAGGAAAGCAACAGCAGCAGCAGCAGGAGTCGCCACTAACTCCACTCCACGTGGAGACACCCAATGGTAATGCCACGGAGGAAGCCAGTCCTAGTACCTCAGCGAAATCAAAGTTCCTGCGACCCACCAGCTTGCCCCTGAAACCGGGAACCTTTACGCCCAAGCGTCATCATGGAATTACGCCCACAGCCAACACACTGCCACTGATCTCGCCGGAGACACCGCGACCCTCCAAGTCCTGTGTCCAACTCTACCTCAACGGGCATGCCTACACCTATCTGGGGCTCAAGTGCAGCACCAAGATGTTCTACTGTACGGTGAACTGTCCGCAGCCCTCGTATGTGGCGGGCATGCACAAGCTATCCATGTACAGTGTGTGGCAGGTGTGCGAGGAGAATCAACCGCATCCCCTTGGATTCAAGCTGAAGAAGGTGATGTCGCTGTATGACTCCCGTCAGCGGATGCTGGGCAATGGCAGTTCCACTGCCATGGCTGGATCGGGAAAGCTAAGCTACAATGTGGTCTCCTCGCAACAAACGGTGAGCTCTACGTCCACGTTGGTCAGCGCCAGTGCCAGTGTATTCTATCAGAATCAGCTCAAGACACCGCCGGCTGTAGTGTCCGTGTTGAGCGAAGCAAATGTGGCGGCCAAGGCCAACGAGGAGGAGGAGGCGGAGGCGGCGGCACAGGCCAAGAAGCTGGAGACCAGTCCCTCAGGACAACCTTTGGTCGGTGGCTATGAGTCTCATGAGGATTACACCTATATCCGGGGACGGGGACGTGGCCGATATGTGTGCTCCGAGTGTGGCATACGCTGCAAGAAGCCCTCGATGCTGAAGAAGCACATACGAACCCACACGGACGTGAGACCCTTCACCTGCAGTCACTGCAATTTCAGGTGAGTTGAGGGAGAGGAAGATCTCTTTAAGAAATCGTAATAATGTTGAATCTTCTCCTTCAGCTTCAAGACCAAGGGCAACCTGACCAAGCACATGCAGTCCAAGACTCATTTCAAGAAGTGCATCGAACTGGGCATTAATCCAGGGCCCATGCCCGCCGATGGCGAGTTCCTGGATGTGGACATGGACTTTGATCAGCAGTCATCGACCTCGGCTGGAGGTCGCACCTCCTCCATGGCGGGCGAGTCCGATTCGGATGATTACAGTGACAATGAATCGGAGAGTAGTGGTAAGTTAGGCAACGAAGCAAAGAAGAAAACACTAAAAAGTTTCACTTTAAAAAATAATGAACAAAATGTAAGAAATCCCTTGAAAACTTTACTAAAACACGGTTACCTTTCTCCTCGACAGACACCGACGAGTCCAAGTCCCGTTTGAAGGAACACGAGGCAGCCCGTTGCCTGCTGTCGCTTTCGATGACGCCGCCCATTCCACAGAGTGTGTCGCCTTACCCACAACTCTTGCAGGACACACCTCTGCCTGCCGCCAGTCCTGCCAACAGCATTGGTTCATCCGGCTCCTTGCCCAAACGTTTGGTTTGCTCCTTCACCTCACCAAAGCCCCCCTTCGACTATCAGAAGCAGGAACAGTATTATTCCAATCCGGAGGAGTCCAAGCCGAAGCGCAGTGTGGCCAGCGAGGAGAGCGCTCCCATGGATCTGACCAAGCCGCGTGGCTTGATGATGTCTTCTTCTGCTGTGTCGCCAGTGCCACCGGTGCCAGTGCCGACGCCCAAATCGCAGGCCCAGCAAATGCACGATGTGATCTTTGGCAGTTCGGGCAATGAGAGCGGCTTTATGAAGACTCTGATTTCGGTGTCGGACAAGGTGCGCATTTCCGCTGAAATGGAGGAGCTGGCCAAGCACGAGGCCAGGTCCGAGGTCCAGGATGTCCTGCTGCAGACGTACATCAAGGAGCAGGCGCGACTTAATGCCAAGCGGAAGCTAAGTCAGCTAAGTGACACATATCTTACTTTGATCTCCAAGGTGGCGGACACGGCAGGCACGGCGGCCACGGTGATGAGTAGCAGTGGTAGCAGCCTATTGACCACCGTCAGTCGACCCATTATGGCCATTAATGAGGTGCCCAGCATCGAAGTGCATGAGGTGAAGACGCCCGAGGCTGTGGAGTTGCCAACAATTCCCCCAGCTCTACCTACAGCTACAGCTACAGGAACACCTACAGCTACACCTGCACCTACACCGACAGCTACAGGGACAGCCACACTCACTCCCACACCCACTCCAATTCCCATCAAGATGGTGCAGGAGGAGAGCGATGAATCGGACCAGGAGAAACCCTTGGCAGAGCCACATAATGCCAATCTGCCAGCTGCAGTGCAGCAGAAGGATGCCAATGATTTTACCGGAGTTCTTGGACAACCGCCACAGCCACAGGCCACAGGAGGAGCAGCAACTGCAGCTTCTGCTGCTGCTGCTGTAGCCACATCAACACCAGCTTCTGTGGCCATACCCACCACCTCAAACACCTCCCAACCCACGCAGCGTACAGTGATCGTAGGTGAGGATGGCTTCAAGAGCTCCACGCCCACCAGCAGCAGCAGCAGCACCACCACCACCAAGAGCAGTGATCTCCAGCAACAGGTATCCTACGGTCGAGCAGTGCCCGTACCCGCACCCATTGCCAGCGATGTACGACCCACCTGCCTGATCTGCGCCAAAACGTTCCAGCGCCAGCATCAGCTAACGCTGCACATGAATATCCATTACATGGAGCGCAAGTTCAAGTGCGAACCCTGCAGCATCTCCTTCCGCACGCAGGGACACCTGCAGAAGCACGAACGCTCCGAGGCGCACAAGAACAAGGTGATGATGACGTCCACGTTTGGTGTGCCCACCACCTCCAATCCGCGGCCGTTCGAGTGCACCGATTGCAAGATCGCGTTTCGCATCCACGGCCATTTGGCCAAGCATCTGCGTTCGAAGACGCATGTCCAGAAGCTGGAGTGCCTGCAGAAGTTACCTTTTGGCACCTACGCGGAGATCGAGCGGGCTGGCATCAGTCTGACGGAGATCGATACCAGTGACTGTGACAATTCATTGATATCCCTGAAGTTGCTGGCTCAGAAATTGCTGGAAAAGGATCCCAATAAGCTGAGTGGCTACACCACACCATCGGGCATGATGCAGCTGGCCCAGGACCCAGCGAATCCTGCCTCACAGGATAGTGCTTCCGAAGATGGGTTCAGTGCGGCCGTGGCCATAGCCTCGGCCATTGCTTCGCTGGACAATGATAGTGCTGGGAATACACCGAAGCGAGCCAGCTCGATGTCCGAGGATGAAACTGTGGCCAATGGCCTGAATCACAATTTGAAGCGGCGATTGCCTGGCAGTTTCAGCAGCACGGGCGAGGAAAGCGATAATCCTACGGGCGAGGGCGAGAAGCGTGCTCGTTCCAACCAGGACCTACCTGTGGCCGTGCCCGTGCCCGTTGCTGCTTCACCGGCAGCGGCGGCCAGCAACTGACAGTACATGTACATGCTGCAGCCCAGCTGAGGGTCCACCACCTGGACACCAGCCATTAGTTACACTCAACCAGCTACAATCGCAGGAGCGAGGGTCGCCATGACCAAGCTAACACCACCACCACCACCACCACCAGCACCACCTCCAACGAGCGCATATCAAATGTCTAAGCATATCGCATTTGGGCACAACACGCACAACTTACTCTAGAGCTAGCCTATAAGCACACCCCACCTCTCTGCCGTTAATCGCGGATCGCGCTATCAAGGGCGATAGGAGAGCCAGATAAGCGAGTCAGCGAGTCAGTCTATTCCAGTGTAAAAAAAAAAACACTCTGAAGAGGGGAACTACCCAAAGGAAGTTCACCTCAAAGGCAGATCGCTTCGATCTGTGTCTCTTAAGTATTTAGTTTAGGGAATCGCCATGTCAGCTAGGCGGTTCCAACCCGATTATGTTTAAGCCAAACCCCCCAAACCAACAAGCACATGCAAAAATCTATATATATATATATATATATATATATTATATACACGTAATCGTAATTTGTTTTCGATAAAGGCATGTAAATGCAAAAAACTCCTGAAGTGCTGTGAGTCTATCTACAAAATGTGAAGAAGAGAGAGCGCCAGAGAGCGAGAGAAGTGTTTAATTTATAAGGCCTAGCCCTGAAACCCGAAATGAACACAAAATGAACCCGAAATGAACTCGAAATGAACTCATTATTGGTTTATTTTACAGCCCAGATCCAAATCCCAAACCCCATCCTTTGTAAATCGGGTAGACCTAAAATTAACCCAGAAATGAACACAAAATGAACCCAAATTGAAACCGAAATGAACCCAAAATGAACCCAAAATGAACTAATTTTTTAGTTTATTTTCCAGGCCAAAACAAATTAATATCTACATCTTCTTTAAATCACGAAGAGCTGGAGATCAAGAGAAGTTTATAATTTATAAGGCCTAGACCTGAAATGAAAGCGAAATTGAATCCAAAATGAATTCATTTTTGGTTTATTTTCAAGCCCAAATCCAGATCCAAAAACCACATCCTCTGCAAATCACATAGTTCTTCCTTATTATTTCAAATTGTTATCACACCATCAGGTTTACAAACGAACAACTGAAAGCGGTGAATGATGAAAATGATGTACAATGTGCGATGTACGATGTACGATGTACGATGTACGATGTACGATGTGTATGCGACCCCCCTAGTTTTGTTTTAATTTTTGAAAACGACGAGACCACGAGACTCTTTTCAATTGTTTATGTTTTCATTTTGTATTTTTGGCAGAAGCGAAACGAAACGATGATGAAGATATAGCTAACTGTAAATAATCAATATGTTGTCATATATGCATTAAGCGGTAGGTTAGGTAAAGAAGAAAAAAAAGGTAACAACTACACAAAGTTGATAGAGATAAATGAAAATTATTGTACAAAAACTGCTATGGCCTGAGCCGCAGCAAAGCGTCTATCTACACATATAGATATATATATACGATATATATATATATATTTGAATGTATATATATGTGGTTAAACAACACGAAAATGAAGTGATCTATTACATTATTGTAAAATATATCAAAAAAACTGAAAAAAAAAAACAACACAAAACAAAAATGAAAGAAAACTTATACAAAAAAATGACAAAAAATAAAGAAATCAATGTGAATATACAAAAAAAAAAAAACGATTTATTGAAGTTCTTATTTTTAAAATCAAAAGCGGGTTTGGAAGTACAGATATTCCTGCAAGAGATTAAGTGAATTAATTAATTAATTTTAAGTAGTTGGGGAAACTACTTACCAGTAGAAAGGCTGCGCCCAGTATCAAAGCCCGCTCCTTGGACGTAAGCTTCGCATCGCTAAAGTATATATTTGTGGTGTATTGCGACTTGCTGGCCAACCATTTGTGATCGATGGAGGCCCTCATATTGCCGCCCGAATTGATCTTAAAGTAGCTCTCCTTGGGCAGACAGAAGCAACAGCATCCGGAGCTGGTAGGACCCTCAACACAGAACACAGGCTGTCCGGTGTTGCCATCCTCGATAAAGAATTCCGGCTGCGTGAAGGTCGGCGACTGTACTACTCTGCCAAGGACATTGCCTGGCGGTATCCAAATCTCCAGATTCTTGGGCTGGCAACAGAGCGATCCTAGAGCCAATTTCTTACGGAAAACCAGAGCCTCCTGGTGGGTCTTGTCCAGCAGGTGCATCTGGAAGGGTCGACCGGCTCCCCAGACAAGTCGATTCTTTTCCGTAGAACTTTCGCTGGCGGCAAAGATGGCATCGCCCAAAGGCGATCGAACCACATACCGATTTTCGGAGGAAACTCCAGTGAGGGCTGTCATAGGGATATATATTTAGGAACTTGGAGTAAAAGGATGTTATTTATCACCAGGATAATACGTACCCTCATTCAGCTCGAAGGTCTGTTCAATGTGAACTGAAGGCAGATCCGCCAGGCAATCGTAGCCGGAAAGGGGAATAAAAGTTCGACTGCCCGTTACCGTGGCTATGGGCACAGGAAGCGGTATACGGGGAGCCTCCGGACGGGGCTGTGAGGTAATGCTGATGTGGGAGTCGTAAACTGAAAGTAATCAGGGAAAGAGTTCCTTATAAGGTGTGTGATAAGTCTATCGGTGCAACAGAAACCAATATTTGTCTGTAAAAAGTTACTGGACACCCTTAAATTAATATTGGGTATTAATCCATTTTATTTGGTTTCAATTTTTAAAAGAATATTTTCTTATCTTGTAATCTTATGATATTTATAATATTTTCTTTTTAAAGAAATGGCAGTAGACCTAAAGTCATTCCCCCCATTTTAAACTTTATCTATTTGTTCTGACTCTTCGATAAATAATCACACAAAAATGTCAACAAATTTGTTTTGCTTTCAAAATTACCACAATATCTTTATTATCCAAATAAGTGTTTGTTTCTGATAAAAATTTTGGACTTAAAAGACATCGAAATGTAATTAGGTCTCAATTTCTGTTCCTTAAACTTTTATTATATTTCTTGGAATAGAAAGCGCAAACTGTCGATCCTGATAAGTTTTTCTTTATGGTTTATAGTATGTAAGGTCGGTTTGATTGTTCAAAACAAAGGCACTTGAAGTGTCCGGGTACCACAACAGAATGCCAGCCAACCGATAAGATATAGCCAACTTGTGGCCACCACATCGGCGTCGAACTGTGACACACTCGCTGCCAATAATAATTAATCCGGTGCAATCCTTATCAGTTGCTAACACAGTTTAGTTGCCATTGTCCGCAGGTGAATCACTTATGTTGTCTTTTTATGTTTGGAAAATAAATATAGATGTATTTTACCTCTCGGTTCTGACGGATTTGGCTGCTGGGCCACGCGAATTTCACTATCATATTGCAAAGTGCGCACCGCGTCGTTTTGCAACATTTTGCTGAGACTTTTCAAACTAAATTGATAGCGGGTCAAAATGAAACGAACAGCGGACAAGTGAGCAGTGTGGCTGTGTCTTCAAAATTGTACCAAAAAGGGGTATTATCTGGCCACACTGTCAGTGGGTTTTAAAAATATATTTGGAAAATTCCAATTTACTGAACTGTTTTTAAAATTTCAAAAATCTCGAAGATGTACAATTTTCTATATTTATTTTTAATTAGTGATTGCATTTAGAGCGATAAAGTCAATCTTATATTTATTGTACATGCAAAAATGATAATAACTCTTTTTTAAATATGTAAATTTACTCAACAGTTTTTAAAATTCAAAAAATCTCAACTTTATTTAAATATTCCATTGCATTAACTATTCATATATATTTATGGCATTCTTAAAATGTTTTTTAGGAGCATATTTATTTACATTAACCATTTCCCCAGTTCTCTTAAGATTTAAATTACTATTTAAGAATTTTGTAATTCAGTAAGGTTGCCACCTGTTTTAAAGTCACATATACAAAAGTATATACCAGAAATGTATGGCAAATCCATACGCACTAGCGCGTTTTTAGCCTAGGCGTTAGGTCATACCACAGCTGGCAGTACTATTTGGTAGCCAAAAAAAAAAACAGCAAAACAAAAACCAAAACAAATAAATGTAATTGTTATTTAAATCGAATAGTAAACTAATTTCGTGAGTAAATTGACTGAGTAAAAGTGTCATCGTGTTGCTGGGTCGCAGCTTGCTAAATGAGGTGGAGACGAGCAGCAGGTAAGAGCCATGGAGAGCAGTGTTGGCATTTTGGCCAATTTTCTTGTTGTGGAATCTCTGGGTCAACTTTCGGGTGGTTTTCTGCAGATTGTTTTCCGAAAAAGTGCTAGTTTTTAGGGTTGAAGGGCAGGCGCAGGCGCGGGAGCGGCGTAAACAATTGCTTATGTTCTTCGACATGGTCGGGGGGGACTGTGTGCGCCGCTGGAGCGCGAGTTACGGCAGTGTTCTCTGCGGAATCAGCGGAATCGGAGGCAATCCGGCGGAATATCTACGGGAGGAATCGGGGCGATAAGCGGCGGGCCCGTCGTTTGGTGCAATAATCAATAAACGTGTGCTGTGCAAACTTCACTTCCAGCCACAGAGATAAAACCCAGTTGATTGTGAAATTCCTGCTATATAATACAAATACTTGAAAAGAAAAACAATATATTCCCCTCCTGAATTCTGTTGAAAACTCCCCAAAAAACGTCGCTGGAAAAATTCCACTTGCATTTTCCACGCACTCACCGTCGGACTTTTGGGGTTGGTTTCCGCCCGGAAAAATCCATGAAAATAACCATCAAGTGCTGCGACACGCTCGTAGAGGAACAGCGCTAAGAGGAAAAGGAGTGTTCATTGCGTTTTTGGGGCCAAACAGAAGCGAACAGAGAATGTCTCTGGAGGATCCCTTTTTCGTAGTCAAGGAGTAGGTGTTTGTTGCAGTTTTCCTCACATTTCCCTCATGCATTTTCCCAATATATTGCTCACCTGTTTTTTTGCTTTTTTTTTGCCTGCTCTCCTTGCAGCGAGGTATTCAAAGCTCTGAACAAAACCCGCGGCCTCTATTTGCGTTGGCGGGAGCTGGGCGAGAGCGGTGGCACGGAGGCTGAATGGACAACCACCGAGCTGCGTAACTCACTGCGGAGCATCGAGTGGGATCTCGAGGACCTCGAGGACACTATCAATATCCTTTTTGCCAAAGCAAGACCATTGAAAAATCAATTCATTAACCGGGTACTCAAAGGGAGGAGATTCTCTGAAAGCTTATTTACTTTTAAAGATATCCTTGTTCTGAGCGCTAATTGGGCTCTGAAAAGTAATTATAAATTTAACAAGTTTGCCCACACTTGACGTGTTCTGAACATTAAGTACAAAAATGTTGAGGCATTGTCATAGATTTGGTCATATTTCAACATTCAAACAACTTTCGATAAGATAGGGCTCATAGAAGTAATTATAAACTTATATAATGCTCATTTTATTCACTGAATTGAGTACCTGGTATCTAATCTTCATTTAAAAATACCTTCCTTCTGGTTTCCTTAACCCAAGACTAACCATTTTCTGATCCTTACGCATCGTTGAGAAGAATCCGAGCAAGTTTCGGATCGACAACCGTGAACTCTCCAGCCGGCGCCACTTCATCGACAACACACGCGATGAGGTCAAGCAGATGAAGGATAAGATGAGCCTGAACCGGAGCAGGGACAGAGACATCACCGCACATCAGCCGCTGCTCGATAACGATCGCCATAGTCCCAATCATAATCACAGCTCCATTGCCATTGCCAGCTCGAATTCGAACTCCAATTCCAACGAGTATCACCAGCATCCCCACAACGACCGCGCCTACTTGGTGGAGTGTCCACCCAGCGGACTCAACGGCAACTCGCTGATCAACAGTGGTAGCCAGGCGGTGGCCAATACCATTGCGGGCACCATGTCGGCGGCAGCAGCAGCCGCTTCCCGCCACAGCGGCACCAAATACTCCAAGCTGGAGAATGCCCTCGACAGTCCCAGTCATTATGGGCAGTCGCAGCATGCCGGTGGCATGGATAGTCCCAGTCATAGGTATGTGGGTGAGACGGTGTCCATACAGCAGCGCATGATTCAGGGTCAGGATGAGCAGCTGGACATGATCAGTGACTCGATTGGGACCTTGAAGACGGTCTCGCGGCAAATTGGCGTTGAGCTGGACGAGCAGGCGGTGATGTTGGATGATTTTGGGAATGAGTTCGATACCACGGAGTCCAAGCTGGACACGACCATGAAGAAAGTTGCCAAAGTCTTGCACATGAATAATGGTGAGTGTTCAGGAATTCCAAGTGCTAATTTTCGATTAGAGATTGCTAATTAGTTAAGGTTTTTTAACTATGACTCAGTAATGATATTTTTTGTACAATAAAATGTTGGAAAACCCAATTAAACATTACATGGGTAGCTCCAGAAATCGGTAGAAGCTTTAAAACAGTGTTACCCACATGTAAGTCAGCAAATTTATCTGCCAGGGCTCTGATCACACCAATAGTATTCCTAAGCCCGCATAGATAGCACGGTCTTACTCACCCAAATACAAGTCTAACGTGGCAATGAATGCGTGTGGGCACCACTGCTTTAAAACCCTTAAAAAGGCGTCTAAAAGAATGCAATGCAATTTTTTTATGTAACATAATTTTGGACACCTTTTTATGCTGTAATCTATATATTTTAAAGAACATCATCCAAATTTCCAATCAAACATCGAAATTATCGTCTGAATTTTACAAAAACCTCGAGTTTATCTAATATATATTTTCCATATTCTCTCTTCCCGCAGATAAACGACAGTGGGCCGCAATTCTCATCCTATCCGGGCTGTTATTGTTTGTGATAATTTTGTTTATTGTTTTGTAATTGCTTTCGTTTGTTTCGTTTATTTCCAAATCGGTTATACATATATATATATTTAGTGTAAATTAGATTTATTTATGATACTTGGCTTGGTTTTTAATTCTCGTTCTTAAAAGCAAATCAAACATATATTTTGAATTATCTGCATAATCCAAGTAAACTCCCTTGCTGTATATACACGACAAAGATGAAATTTTAACCAGGTCTCTAACTAATTATAATGTGTAATTCCAAAGCTATACGGACCGATGATGATCATGTAAAGTCAATGTAGGCGGGTAATAAAAGATAAATAACTACTTATACTTATACCAAGTGCTCCCGAGTTCTGTCATTCCCGATTTTGGCCAAAGGATAACTGCAACTGACCTGTACATACATCGAAGGATATATCTACATATATATATATATATATAATTATAAAAGGACCTACCAATATCAACACGAGTTATCTAACGAAGAGTCTTAGGAAATTCCTCTAACCAAAAACTAGCAAAAAAAAAAACTTGTATGCAGTTGAGTAAATATATAATATATATAAAGAATGAATCATTTAAAAAACAAATGTGTTCCACTTTTTAAGGGTCGAACGGAGGGTAACTGGATTGCCTAAATATAAATATAAAGTATATGATATCGGCAGATGGAAGACCTCTGGCATAAATTTAAGGAGAACTTTCAAATTCCATTTAATAAAAATAGATTTTCTAATTTTGCAGGGCTGCCAC
>JAEIIG010029820.1:0-15698 GCA_018904695.1 Drosophila parvula
TATATGGAATATTCTAATAGAATATATAATTGCTGGTAATTAATAAACATATAAGAGTAATATGGATAAATTTAGAAAGTAAATAAAGAATGTAAATAAGGGTAATAAATCAACTTTCAAGAATAACTCAAATATTATACTATACCATAACTTATTTAGGGATAAATACATACAAAAATACATATAACTTATCACAATTTCAAGGTGTCCCGTGTATTTAAAATCCACTAACAAAGGGTATAAAAATCACAGAATAAAGACAAAGTGTTAAAGGAAAAGGAAGCACAGCAGCGATGTCTGGCGTTGAAACAGGAGATGGCTTTCACCCACTCACATGTCCTCCGAGGAAAACTCAGTCCTACCCCCTCCCCGCCCATATTCTTTGTTTTCCCAGTGCCTTTGCACTATGCATAAAATTTTATGCGATTTCGCTTTAAATGGCGAAGGCGCGCCAAAGGGTGCAATGCCAGCCGCCAGCCTTTGTGCAATAAAATGCTTATACTTATGCTTATGCGTCGCCCTTTCCCCGTTTGATTATTGACTAACCATGTGCGAGGGTCCTTACAACAATGCTCCAAGTCGTAGACAATTTTCCAATTACATGTCCTGTCAATCAAAGTGGCTATATTGGCTGGCGACCGTTATGTTCCATGTCCTATGTGCTATGTTCTATGGGTTGTTATGGCCTTACCCGCAACATGAAGGCATATGAGTCTAATGATGATGATGGCGGCCTGGCTGCCGCTGACGCAGCTTTAAGTGGACTTAGTCCTTTGCTTAAATCTTTGACCAATAAACACTCTCGACACTCTCGTTTCAGGGCTGTGAAATTTACATCGAAGCTATTCGGACGCGCCTTATCGAAGCGTATTAAGGCCACGGTTTTGTATGCCACCGAAACTGGTAAATCTGAGCAATATGCCAAGCAATTATGTGAACTGCTGGGACATGCATTCAATGCACAGGTAAGTGGGGAATTATAAAAGGGAAAGTGTGTAGGAAAAAAAAGGAAAAATCTTGGCTAAATTCGATCTGGAACATATTTGCTTATCTGAGAAAATATATAGTACCGGAGTAGCAAACTCTCATCTTAGAAAGAAGACAGGTTCCCCATAGTAACCCAACCTAAACTTACACCAACTTAATTCGAATTTAAAACACCTCTAAAATCCCTCACTAGTTTCCCTATTCTTTTTACAAATTTGTGCAAATAAAGCCAACGAAATGAGCTCGGCACCCGGCATATTTCATAGTGGGCAAAATGACAGACCTAATTTGACATTATAAAGCGTTTTAACCTACTTCTAAAATTAGTCTCATTTTGGGTGCCCTGCCCTTACTTAACCTGCGACCTTAGGCCAAACTGTAAAGGCCAGTGCCATTGCCTCCACATGAGACAAATTAGCATAAAACCGAAATTTACTTTTACACTTTTTGTGGCAACAGCTTGTGGCCAGTGTCCAGTTTCGTCCAATCTCTGGAGTTCCTTCTGCCATGTGTGTGTGTAAAAAGGCTGGCAAAATAAGATAAGCTGCAAACACCTGCGACAAACTACAACGCAGGATACTACAGGTTTCGAGTAGCCCTGGGGCTCATTAGGCCAGCTTTCGGGTATTAAGATTGGTGGGATGCGTGTGCCAGGCTATAATGACCACAAAATCATCTGACCTAGCAAGAAAAAAAAAAATATAAGATGTAGGAAAAAGTACCTAATACGCAATGCTAAGGCGGTAAATTGTTTATTCATTTAGATATATTGCATGTCCGACTACGATATATCCTCCATTGAGCACGAGGCATTGTTAATTGTTGTGGCCTCCACCTTTGGCAACGGTGATCCCCCCGAAAATGGCGAGGTAAGTTCCCGTTTCCCCCTCAGATCATATCAGCCTAATTAATGGATTAGGCCCAGAGAGAGAGAGCGTGCCGCCTCCTAACGACCTTTAACTTTTCCGTTCCTTCCGGCAGCTCTTCTCGCAGGAGCTGTATGCGATGCGTGTCCAGGAGTCGGGCGAGCATGGATTGCAGGACTCCAGGTGAGTCAATAAATACACTTTCTTCCTTTTCTCCGCTTGGTCCTTGCATAAATTTCGAATAAATCAATTTTTTTTGTGTTGTGGTGCAGCTGAGTCAAGGTGCCCAGGAGCCGGAGCAAAATTGCTTTTTAAGCAAGTTTTCTTTCATTTTGAATTTCAAGCTTATGCAAATGGTTTTCTGCTGTCCTGTGGTCGCCATCCTTGTGTATCAATTTTTATTGCATTCCTTGTTGGGGGCACGCAGCCAGATTTTAATCCCTTGTGGGGGTTAGGGAGCACACAAGTTGGATTAATTAATTATTTTTTATTAAGAGAAACTGCCTTACAGGCGGGGGATATTTTGAAAATGCTAAAGGAAAAGGAATATTTTATCGATTGGCTTAGTTGTATGTTTATTTAAATGTAAGTGGAAAAAGGTTACGGTTTGAATTGTTTCCTTGAGAAATTATTGTAGGTTTATATTTATATTTGTTATTGTTTATAGCAGAACTCGATGTGCAGTTCGTTTCCTTGGTATATAAACAGTTTTTGGTATAATTATTGTATTTAAATTGCTTTAATTAAACTCCTCTTGAGTTCTATGAGAATATTCTTTATGATTAGAAGCAGGTTTTATCACAATTATTATAATTATGAATTACATTATTTAAATTCCCCAAGTCTTCTATGAGAATATGCCTTCAAAAAACTCTCAAATAATATTAATCACGGAAGACTTAACCCCTGCATAAGTGAGTTCCTCTTGAGACATACCCACTGTGCCTTCCTTTTCGGATTTCTGGGTATTCCCCGTCTCGACTCACATTATTGCTGACACATATTTGGCATTTTTGTATTATTAATTGGCCGTCGACGAGGATGGCACACATATTCTCCTGCCGTATGCGTGTCAGGAGCTTTAAAATTACAAACGCACACACACACACACACGCACAGACATCCTTATGCCCAATGGAACACATGCCCGCACACAAAGGATAAAGACACGACGCACTTAAGTGCGTGCCGCTTGAGAGAGCTGACAAATCCGCGCAATTTCCCCTTTCCTGCTGCCTTATAAAAAAAAAAAACAATAACAATAATTTTGTTATTTCGATATTTTCCCTCACGTATGTCTGTGGAGGGTTTTTATGATGTAAGGGGGATTTCCGCTTGACAACTTTGACAACTTGGGGCACACACATGAGCTAAATTTATACCCAAACAAGCTGCGAGTTGTGGAGCTGGCTGCCTGTTGAAAATGAAATTGAAAATTCATATGGCGAGTCCTCGAGGACTGCCGTTGCCTAAACACACGCTCCGCACCCCGCAGACGGAAGCCAATTCAATAACATATTACAGGAGTCAGGATGCCGTTAAAAAATGTCCTGCGGCCGCTTTGCCGATAAGGGAGAGATACTTTAATTGAAAAATAATGGCCGGGAATCTCTGATCTGACATAATTGTGCATGCTGTTTACTGTTCGGCATGTTTATTAATTTGTATTTATTATAATTATTAGGCAGGATGTGGAGTAGGCAGCTTGCCCTCCCTCGGAGAGGTTTCACTCTTTTTGTCTGCTGTTAAAACCAATTAATTTGATTTATTATTCCTTTCATACGATCCCATTGTGTATATATCTGTTTATATCTGTGCTTTGTTGTTAAAGCAGGCTGTCTGTCGGGTGTATTTAGGCGGAAGTTTTTCGCAGAAATCGAGTCCAAAACCTGCGTTAATTGGATGCCTCATGGCATTTGCTTTATGATTAATTGTTTAACAGAATATTCGGTGTATCTGAGTTAGGTTTTGAGGTATTTTTTGGGTGTCGATTTATTTGAATAGTGAAGCGAATTACTCTATCTCGAAAATAAGTCTTTATAATTAAGTATAAGGTAAAGAAAATAGCTGCATTATAGATACTGAAGATGGTTGCCAAAGAATATTTCCTGGAAATATTTTTCTTAAAAAGTTAAGCATAGATAAAGCAAGTAAAGACTTTAGTAAGTATATAAATATCCTGATAAAAATGTACAATGAATGTCGTCTAACTTATTTTAAAGACTGTCCAATTTATGTAAGATTAAGTTTATCCCGAATACGATAAATATGTTTGAAAATTATAGAATACCAGAATAAACTGCTGAGATAACTAAGTTGGGTATTATATATTTTTAAAATTCCCAAAGTCTTCGTAATTTTCTTATTTTTTAAGTTTAAAACATTTTTTGTAAAAGCTCTTAGCTATTTGCTAAAAAAAAAAAGAATTAAAGCACTCTCCCTAATCGAAATTTCGGCGCCTGTACAGTTTTTGCCAAGGCAGCATTATAGAAATGAGTCCGCCTTGTCCCACGCTGCGTATGAGCAATTTAAAGAACCAAGCTCGACGAGCTCCAAGCCGAAATCGCTTCGGGGAGGCATCAACAGCAACATCATGTGAGTCTGAGCCGGGTTGGTCCTGCTGCTGAAGGACCTTCTTTTGGCTGCTTAAACGCTCGAGTGAGCTTTGCCTCGTGTATTTGCTTGTTCTCCCTTTTTCCCGAGGCATTTTGTCGCTTCGGAAATTGCTTTGCTGTTAATTGTTTGCTTCAATTGATTTAATTTTAAAGCTCAACGCTTGCTGGTGGAAACTTTTCTGAAACTGAAACTCAAATAGTTGCTTAATAGTTATCAAATAGTTTCGAAGCAAAAAATGGAAGCTGAGCATCAGCAGTCTGACTTTTGATATAAGATTGGCACTTAATTTCTCGTGGAAGAATCCTTAAAAATCTGCGAAATGGCACAAGATCCCATCGCAGCATCCTGGCCTTGCCCTGCTTTGAGTCAAGTGACTGTCAGCTCAGGCTCACTTAATTGCAGTCTATTATGCCATCAACGCCTCTCAGTGTGTGTGTTCTGTGTGTGCCCTTAAGTGTCGCCAGCGACAGGTGTGGGCAGGTGTGGTTTGTCCTGTGTGAGTTTGTGTTTTTATGTGATGTGATGTGAGCACCTGACATCCGCATCCTGTTGTCTGTAAACTGCAACTACCCCCGGGAATGTGTTGTGGGAGGCACTTATCCTGCCGTAGACGTCATCGTGTGTCTTCGTTCCTCTAGAAAAGTTTTCGCTCGGATGATGTCAGAGACATCAGCTCGCAATTACTTCACTTTGCATAATGAGTCGGCGGGGGTCAAACACTCGAGTGAAATGGTTCTAAAAATGCTTCGCATCTCTCTATTCAGTGGCCCTTCAAGAGCACACACACAAATAATTACAAGTACAAGTTGCTTGGATAGGGCCACTTGACTCAAGTGCACCCAGAATAAATGCGGGCGAATATAAAAAATAAACGAAAAAGCGGCACTACAAGCTTTTAGGTAACTTGGCAAATTAATGGTACAGGCGAATACACTTGGAGAATACAAAATAAATCTAAAAGAATAAGTACGAGTTTATTTGGGAAATGCATTAACAATTAATGAACAGACCTAGCTGCAAAGGTTGAACATTTTAGTTAGGGATGTACATATATCGATAGGAAAAGTACGATATATCATATCGACAACATTTCTTTTACTTTCATATATCGAAATGGTACTTAAACAAAAATATCGACTTTTACGAGGTATTTATTGTATTTTTCAATGTTTTCTTTATTTATTTAAAAACTTTTCTTTATATATACATTTTAAAATGAATTTTCTCCATCGCTGGTTTATTTTTTAGCACTGTTAAAGTAGAAAACTGCAGGCAATTCTCCGCGCCAGCCTGGCAGCTTTTTAATTATGCCGCAGTCCAGGATATTCTGTCTGGCTAAGCCCCCGCCACCCTGGCCGATTCCCGCCAACGCTTTCGCTTTCAATAGTTTCGCTCTGCCACCTGCCACCTGACGGCAGTACACCTGTAAATTACAACACTCTTTTCACGCATTGCTGCACTTTGAGGGCTGTTGCCGTTGGTGGAAGTGAGAGGCAAGAAGGGATCCTGTGACCCGATTGTCTGTTTGTTTGCCGAGTCCTTTTGCCAGCTCCTCCTCCTCGTCCTCCTCCGCTTTAAGGATACTGCGATTTAGTTGATAGGCGTCACTCAGCTTAAAACTTGCCGTGATTGCTGGAGCGTTGAGTTAGCGTTGAGTTATCCTTGTTCTCGCCTTGATGAATTGCACATGTCCTGGAAAAGAAGTTGAGGATGGGATTAGGTTTACTTATAATTACAAAGATTATGTGGTTAACAAAAGTGTGATTAGGATGGTGATAGGGTAATGTTCACAATGATATTGAAAAATAATAATAATTTGAAAATAAATAATTGAAAACTCGTTAAGATAATTAAGTATTTAAGCCCTATTAACGCAACTCAAGATACAAAATCTCTTTAAACAATATTTGTTGCAACTTAGAACTTACCTTTTTTACCTTGATATATATAACCCCTTTATTAATTATATTTTCTGTTGAAGTTGAATAGTTTCGCAGGATATGCATCGTATCCTTCTAGCTAAACTGAGCAACTGCATTTGGCTGAATTTTGTATCAAGTTTTTGGTGATTATATTCCTAATAATCATTGAATGACTTTACCAAGGTGAAATCGATTTAAAGCTAAACTTCAGTGATTTAAATTCATAAACATCTGAATAGTATGCAGCTGTCTGAGGAGTTATGACATAATTTAATATTCCAGTAGTAGTGGCCTCATCCGGACCCATAATCCCCCGGCAGTGTCTGTTCCATCACTGGCTGTTAACAAGCTCTTACAACTTGTAAGCTCCGTGCCAGCCACTCGTGATGGGTCCTGAGTCCTGCTGAGTCCTGAGACCGACGCGCCCTGAGCCCGTGGCAACAGGTTTTTACGACGACGACCCCGGCAAAGCCATAAACTTTGACCCAAAGCCAAGCTGAGCAGCAGGAGCTCAAATAGTTTTAAACGCACGATGGAACTGGGAACTCTATCTGGCTGAAAGGAGCCCATCAAGATGGCCCACAGAGCGAAGTGAACGGACTAAGGCCATGGCCAGCTGCAGTTGGCATTGCTGTCCCGGACCGTCGGCCCGTCGGCCCAAAGCGGATTTTTCGCCGGTTCTTGGGTTTCGTTAAAAACTGCCACTGTTCATTGTTGAATCATCACTCAAGCGGGTGGTTTTTCCAAGAGGGAAAACTGCACTTTTACAGCTGAAGGAAGCTCACACGCTGGGAGGGACCTCGGCTCGCAGCACTGACGAGCTGCTGACGAGCGGATGATTACGTTTTTTTAGTGAATTGCTGCTGCTGCTGCTTATGCTGCCCACACTGGCTATGAATCCAAGTGCTCATCCTTGTCCACGTCCTCCTACCATGTTCCTCCCTACTTTGTGTGCTCATTTTATTTTGGCAGTTTTTGTACATTTCTCTGCTACATCCAATGACAAGCGTAATAAATGCTTTGCTGTCAGCCGCTGCTTTTCTTCCTTTATTGTTGCCTCCTTTGGCGTGTTTTGTCCATTGTTTAGATCCTGGTCGCCCTTGACCACGCCTCCTTCACTACCTCCAAGCCCCAAGCCCTTTATTGCCGGCCCCGGCCTTTTGTGAAATATGAAACTGAGCAGCAGCAGCAGCAGCACAGCTAAGCGGCTGAGACATATATCCCTCCCTAACAAGTTCCATTTTAATTTGAGTGTTCTTCTGGGTTTGTTTTCGAAAAAAAATATAAAAAATACAAGAGAATGAAATGCTGCATACTTTGGGGCTGTCCCTGAATGGGCTGCACTGGAGGCGCGAACAGAGATGCCACTTTTCGACGGTGTAAACTTGTTAAATTTTAATGGGAAAGTGGCTGAAAAATAATTAAATAATTTAAGGAACCTATAAATAATTGTAATTTGTAAATTATTCATAGTTTTCACTCAGAAATAAGCTCATGAAAATCACTTCTTCTGTTTCTGTTCTCACTGTGCCCTCCCTTTTGTTTCAGCATTGGCTCCTCCAAGTCCTTTATGAAGGCCAGCTCCCGGCAGGAGTTCATGAAGCTGCCACTGCAACAGGTGAAGCGTATCGACCGATGGGACTCACTGCGGGGCTCCACCTCGGACACCTTCACCGAGGAGACCTTCGGCCCGTTGTCCAATGTCCGCTTCGCGGTCTTTGCACTCGGCTCCTCGGCCTATCCCAACTTCTGCGCCTTCGGCCAGTATGTGGACAACATTCTGGGCGAACTTGGTGGCGAGCGGCTGCTGAGGGTTGCCTACGGCGATGAGATGTGCGGCCAGGAGCAGTCGTTCCGGAAATGGGCGCCCGAGGTGTTTAAGGTGAGTGGACAGTAGAGTGACAGCTTCGTGTAGAATCTGAGTGGGTGCGGAGTATGCAACGTGTTTCGGATGATGTATGGATCCGAGTCAACAGTGCGTATACGCACTATGGGATTGAATTTGAGAAAATATTGCGTATACGCAACGTGCATGATCTCTAGACTTAAAGATTATAAAGAAAATATAGTATTTAGGGAAGTAATCTATTTGTTTTTATATTATAAATATTATTTTGCAACCCCTTTACCAGCTTGCTTGCGAAACCTTCTGCCTGGACCCTGAAGAGAGTCTCACGGATGCCTCGCTGGCCCTGCAAAATGAATCCCTTACGGTGAACACGGTCAGACTGGTGCCGGCTCCAACCAAGGGTTCGCTGGATAGCAGCCTGTCCAAATACCACAACAAGAAGGTCCACTGCTGCAAGATCAAGGCGCAGCCCCACAACCTTACTCGGTTGAGCGAGGGCGCCAAGACCACCATGCTGCTGGAGATCTCGGCGCCGGGCCTGGAGTACGAGCCCGGCGACCATGTGGGTATCTTTCCGGCCAATCGGAATCAGCTGGTCGATGGCCTAATCGATCGCTTGGCGGGTGTGGACAGCCCCGATGAGGTGCTGCAGCTCCAACTGCTAAAGGAGAAGCAGACCTCGAATGGCATCTTCAAGTGCTGGGAGCCGCACGACAAGATACCGCCGGACAGCCTGAGGAATCTGCTGGTGCGGTTCTTCGACCTGACCACGCCGCCGTCCCGTCAGCTGCTCACCCTGCTGGCGGGTTTCTGCGAGGATGCGGCGGATCGGGAGCGACTGGAGCTGCTGGTGAACGATTCGTCGGCGTACGAGGACTGGCGTCACTGGCGACTGCCCCACCTGCTGGACGTGCTGGAGGAGTTCCCTTCCTGCCGGCCACCGGCGCCTCTCTTACTAGCACACCTGACGCCCCTGCAGCCGCGCTTCTATTCCATCTCCTCGTCGCCGCGTCGTGTAAGTGACGAGATTCATCTAACGGTGGCCATCGTCAAGTATCGATCTGAGGATGGGGAGGGAGACGAACGCTATGGCGTTTGTTCCAACTATCTCTCGGGACTGCGGGCGGATGACGAGCTTTTCATGTTTGTGCGCAGCGCCCTGGGCTTCCATCTGCCCAGCGACCGGAGTCGTCCCATCATCCTAATTGGACCCGGCACAGGCATTGCTCCGTTCCGCTCCTTTTGGCAGGAGTTTCAAATGCTCCGTGAGCTGGACCCGGTGACGCCGCTGCCCAAGGTGTGGCTCTTCTTTGGCTGCCGCAATCGGGACGTGGACCTGTATGCCGAGGAGAAGGCACAGCTGGAGAAGGACCAGATCCTGAATCGAGTTTTTCTGGCCCTGTCCAGGGAGCAGGCCATTCCAAAGGTGAGTTTATTGTTTGGAAATGAAAACTTTGCCCCTGGTTTTCCGGTTCAACTTGATGAACTTTGTATTACAGAGAAAAAAATTTAATCTATTTATTAAATATTTGATAAGTGAAAAGTTTTTTACTGAAATACATTTTATAAACGTTAACAAACATATATTATAAATAGTTTGACTACAATCTCAGTTTTTCTGCCAAATCGTCTCAGGAAATCAACTTCCTTTAAATAACACAGAAATAAAGAAAACATACGTTAAAACCATAAATTCTAGATATTATAATTATTATTATTTATATATTATATTATATAAAGGATTTAAAACCCCTCCTTTAAGCCGAAATGATAAAATCTAAAATATCATGAACATTTATTTAATTTCATACTTAATTTCATGTAAAAAAATATTGTATTTTCTTACTCTTATTTCCCTAATTGACTGACCAATCAATGTCATATTTATTTCTCTGTATGTGAGCTTTGCTCGCTTAAACAAATGATTTGTTTTCTGACCCCACATTGACATCGCTTGTGCATTGCAGACATATGTGCAGGACCTGATTGAGCAGGAGTTTGATTCGCTGTACCAACTGATTGTCCAGGAGCGGGGCCACATTTACGTCTGCGGCGATGTCACAATGGCCGAGCATGTGTACCAGACCATCAGGTAAGGTTTCCTTATATTTTTCCTAGTAGTTTCCCCCTTAGTTTGATTGCCTTTGTGAGTTTGGGCTGCACTGCTCTTTTTGCTCCCCCCTTATACGTTTTTCCACCGATTTGCCCTTCTGGGAGTTTACGGCTTCCTCTCCAAACGGTCAGGTATTTTGCCATCGTTTGGCTTTTATATTTCCTGCCTCTATCGTCCTCTGCCTGGAATTCTTTCCAAGCTCCTGATTAAGTGCCTTATTGTGAAATACGGGCTGCTGTCTCAATCCACAAACACACCCACACACCCTCCCAGGATATTGCATAATGGCCCTGGTCCTTGAGGAGGGGCTTTCAATGGGTTCGATTCGTAACTCGTAATCATAAGCGGTTTAGTTTAATTGAAACCATGGCAGATAATAAAGCAGATAACCAGATGCTTCGCCTCAGCTATTGGCTAATTACAGGTGGGTTTTCCAGGAAACACTGATCATTTTTTCTTTACGTTATAATTATGGGACAGAACAAGAGCTGTAAATTTATATGCTTATCTTTAATTAAATCTTAAGCTAAGAGTGTCCTCAAGACACTTATAATTTATCGAAAAATAAGCTAGAAAATGTTATCCCACTCAGATTCTTTTAATATTCTTTAAACATCCTATAAATCACAAGCAAGTGCTTTTTATTATCCCAGGGATTACTATAAATATCTCAGGGCGTCGAATAAACAAACTGTTTTTCGTTTAGCTTTCCTGTATTTTCTCAGCGCATTTCCTTTCTATATGTATGCTCTCTTTTCTCCTTGACAGGAAGTGCATTGCCGTTAAGGAGCAGAAAACCGAAGCGGAAGTTGAGACATTTTTGCTAACATTGCGGGTAAGTGTCCTCAGCGGTTTGTAGTAAAGCTTTGGCCATAAATACCGATGGTGAAGATGGGGTTTCCACCCTGCGTATGAGCGATTTTGTTGCCAAACATTGTAAACACATTTGATGTCAGCAAAATCTACATACATTGTGTTTTTTTCTCCCATTCTTATATATTTTTTTATCAGGATGAGAGTCGGTACCACGAGGACATCTTTGGCATCACGCTGCGAACGGCTGAGATACACACAAAGTCAAGGGCCACGGCCAGGATACGCATGGCCTCGCAGCCGTAAAGGGATTAATATCCTTAGCACTAATCAAAATATGAGGAACTGGGAATATTTAACTCCCTGCCAACATTTATCTTTTATTTCTTCCATATTTAAATGCAATTAAATATTGTCGCTTTGTTCATTACTTATACATATGAAGAATATTTAAATAAATTCAATTTTATTATTGATTCTACTGTACAAATCAAATCAGAAATCAAAATCGAACTCTAAATGTTAAAATATATTTCAAATAAATGAATCCGAAATCCATTAACTTCTTAATATATATAAAAAAGGGGGGAACTTACGCTGCGGATTATTCAAATGCAATTCTTGCCAATTCTATGACGACACTGGGCTAAGCGGCTTAAATGGGCTGAAAGGGGAAATTGAAGGCAAACTGAAGCCAATTGATTCCGTTTGGCAAATTGTGCAGAAAATGCAATTTTATTAAATAAATACTAATTTCCCTTTCACGTATTTTTACAGATTTTCCATTCTGCGGCTTATTCTATTCCACAAAACGGGAATAATATCAGCGAGACAATGCCAAACTTGGCAAAAAAAAAAAATTCAATCTTATAGTTTTACCTTCCGGTCTTGGCAAACAGCTTTGTTCGGCGAAAAGGCGGTGAGAACAGTGGTTGTAAATATAGCGAAAATTGTTTCATTAAAATATACAACATTAATTTTGATTGCCAATATCAAATATTTAGACTTGAAATGCTTTAAGTTTTTCTTTGAACTATTTGTGTTATGTTGGGTTTATAATTTAAAACCAAAAGGAATATTTTTTGATTTAAAAGTGAATTTACTAGCTCGATATTCACAAAATTTCGATATATATATGAAACCTTTTAGTCATTCCTAATACATTTAATAAAGCAAGACCAGAAATACATTTTAATTATAACACAAAAATTGCGCTAGAACTCTCCTCTGGTTAGATAACAAAGCAAAGTGATTTTCCAGTAATTATAATTACTCATTATTTAGAGTAATTCCTTATCTCAGGCCCATGTGCGTCTCGGAACTAAAAACTACGGCTCTTTGACTGCGCCAACATTCCGGTGGCTGTCTGCGGTTTCAAAGCGTTAACAGATTTGTACCTTGTGCGAAATTCTAAACATCTACAACATTCTGACTCCGACCGAAGGGGTTTACCACCGCCGGCACCAGATCCGAGCCACCTAACCCCACCTAACCCACCTGGCTGGCGTCTCTCTCTCTGGAGTATCTGATTTCAATGCTGAAATTGAATTGTGAGTGCTCGCCGGGCTTCTGTTTGACTTGTTCGTCGTGTATACTTTTGTAGGGTGCGCGGGTATTTGCGCCATATGGTTGGAAAATCGTCCATCAAAATGCCATATTTGTTCTTGCCTTGTATATTCTGTATATTCGTGTTTATTTGTTTATATGGCCAAAAAGGCTGAAACCTATATGGGGCACACGGAGAAATTCTACAGATTTAAACAAAATATTTGTATTTATGATGGGGAAAAAATATAACACCATAAAGCTCGTCGCTTAAATTTCAAAATAAATCAAAGCACCTGTTGTTCTTGAGAATTTTAAAATTAATTTTGAGGAAGTAAACGGTATTTTAAAAGTTTAGCTAAAGGTAATTTTAGGTTTCGATTCTTTTCATTTGGAATATCGTTTGTTTTTTGTACTTTTTTTTAACGGAAATTTCTACTGCAGTGAGTAGTCGCGGTTTGACTTCTGATTGACATTTTTCCCGCATTTTTCTTACCTTTTTTTTGGGATAGAGCATGCGTATCTCTTTCAATCAACTCGGCCCGCGCTCATATTTCAATTTTTGACATATGTCAATGGCAGATACTCAGGAAACTGAAAGATATTGCTAAGGAAATCGAAATCAAAAGGTTAAAAAAGAGCAGAGAAGCTTTAAAAATGGCTAGGAATTAAATGAGCTTTTTGTTTTTAAGTGAGAAATGGCTGATAGATATTTCAGGATTTAATTCTTATTTTGCGCCAAAATTTAACTCAGTCATTACATAAATAATTATAGTTTCGTACCCGCTTATTATAAATTAATTCCCCTTTAGGAAGACACGTGAAATTAAATACGATTTCCACGTTTCACTGACCTCTTGTGCTGTCTTGCATTATCGGCAACCGATTAGCCGAATGCAAATTCGGAGGAATTGATTAAGTCGCGTGGCGAAATAAGAATAAAAATATATATTTCTGCTGTTGACTGCTTTTTATTTTCCATCGAAATCGGTACAAGTGACAAGGTAAGTGGACACGCTGACCATCGCATAAAAATAAAAAGTCTTGACTTGGCTTTTAGCAACCAGAAAAGCAATTGTTAAACTCTGCAGAAATTGTCGTAAACTGGTGTCAATGGCTTATTGGGGTTTTTACGACCGAATCACCTGATCTTGTGGCCGCAGGAAAAGTGAGTCAGCCTGGGGTTAATTGCGCGGGATAAGCCCCGGTTAACCCAATGGAATGCAGTTCTGATGAACTTCGAAAGCAGAGAGACTTTGGCACGCGTCTTCAGATTGACCAAAAATGTTACTATACTATGTTAACCGGCTTTTGGCCCGCCCTGTTCCTCCCATACTATATACAACACTTAAAGAAATATTATTATTTAAAACGGAAAAGAAATAATTATTATTCTTTGCCAAGTAGCTGGACATGAAGAGTACTAAAAGACTGTGGAAATGTATACAGTTTATTAGCAGAATCCCCTTGTTATTAGTCACCATTAAGCGCTAAGCGTAATTATATAATGTAATAAATATATATTTAAAAAAACATATGTTACTCATGGCAATTTATTTAACCTGATCTAATCTGATTCCCCAAGTCAAGTATTTTATATAAAAATTAGCCGCTTACTTTCTCGTCGTGTATATACACTCTCGATTCCGATATTAATCAACCGACTTTCGGGCAATCTCAGACGGCCACAACAACCACCGTTTGGATGTTTGTTTGGACGTTTGGATGGCCCGGCGGGTCCCACCAACATTCCTGACATAATTCCGACTGTGTGAGTAAGCAAACGAGTTCGGGAAAAATCAGACGTCATCGGCACAGCTTCACTTTGCCGTTGGCAACAAAAAAGTGGAACTCACAATAACACAATAATAAAAAAAAAAAGAAGAAAAAATATTGTCTACAATATCCACCAAGGTGCAAAGTCGAAAGCCAGCAGGGAAGCTGGAATTTTTAATATTCTGGCCAAGGACTTGTCGAAATATTCCTTTGAAATATGCCAAAATCAGGGCCTTAAATATTTTGTATTAGCTGAAATTGGTTTTGTGGAAATTTAAGCTAAATATTAAATAAATTAAGAGCATATTAAAACTTATATTTATAACTATTAATAAATAGAATTCATGAGACTACTTCCCTGCGGAAGCAACATGTTGCGAATAATTTTCAGCAACAGCAACTTTATTTTTTATTTGCCGGCTCGCCACTTTTGCCTTCGATCTTGGGCTTTTAAGTTCGATTCGAACATAAAGCGGGCGCCGACGTAGCCGACTCAAGCTCAGTGTTGCGCTTGTAGCGGAAAAATAGCCAAGAACTGTGATGTTATATCCAAATCTGCGTAACAATTTTATAAAAAAATATTATTTAACTTAAAAGATATCCCTTTATCTGAAGAAACTAAGCTGACTGTGTATGTACAATGATTTACAATAACTTTTCCTAAATACTTTTCCTAACTACTTTGAGATAATATTAAGTTATCATACCCTTTTCTAATTACCTTTTTGAGGTACGTGTGACGTTGTGCTTTGTCTCCGGGGTTAGTGAATAAAAATATTAAAAAATATATAAATTTATTTTGTAATTATACCTCTTAATGCTTTGAAGACTTTTAGCCTCTACAATGTACTACATGAGGCAATACCGTTATCGTTTTTATTTAAGTACAGTAATAAAGTTTATGAATTAATTTCCTTTGTATACAAGGTTATGCCTTCTGTTTAGAAAATACTGGGCATCTACAAAATAATATTATTATTTTAGTTTTTCAACAAGATTCGTAGGCCCTAGCACTAATTCATTAGGTTTACTGTTTTATACTAGATCATTTTTGTTAAATAAAGTAAAAATGCATGTTTAGACAGTTTATAATTATTTACTATATTTATTACTTACTGTACTGAAAAACTAGCCAAAACCCCCGTATTAAGTCGCCGATCTGCCATCCCCGCTCAAGCCTAACATTGCGACTTGAACTTGCCGCCGTTCGA
>JAEIIG010029859.1:0-12031 GCA_018904695.1 Drosophila parvula
CTCTCTCTCTCTCTCTCTTTGTCTCTGTGTGTGTGTATTTAATTCGGTGGCACGGCTTTTGTGCATGAGCGTTTCGTGAATTAATTGCATTTTACATAACAATTGCATTTCCACGAGCGAATTTCGTGCTTGGTTTTAATAAATTAATAAATCAAATTACACTTTGTCCAATTACAAAAAATTACATAAAATGTCAACAGAACAAAGTGGTCGTCGTCGATGGCACCCGCGTCAAGCTGCAGATCTGGGACACGGCCGGACAGGAGCGATTCCGTAGCGTAACACACGCATACTACCGCGACGCACACGGTGAGAAAATTCTTTTACTAAATTTTGTTGCCACTAACAAAAGATAAACTATCTTTAGCCAGTTAAAAATATTTAAGCTGTTGCCTAGTATTTTTATTTTATTTAAAACCGTTTTACATGTAAAGAGTTCTTTGTTTTTGCTAGAAAAATAATTTCATTCATTTGTAAGCTGTTTCTTTTCCAAGTAATTGAATACATTATTGCCTGCTCTTTTCTTACATTTCTTGGAATTCTACTAAGCTCTCCTTTCATTTACAAAATGAAAGAGGAATACAACAAGTTCTATATAAGCTTATTCCTTGGAACAAAATCGCAGCTTCCTTTCACTGACGACTTTGTAAATAATATCTTTTGTATTGTTCAAATTCTAGCTAAGAGTTTTTGTAATATACAAATTAGATTCCTATCCTTATATCTTTTATTATTGCCTGCTCTGCAGTCTTTCTACAGATGTACATATTTTATCGTGTTATATTCCAAGGAATTCCACTCAGCTCTGCTTTTTATAAATGAAATAGGAATGCAGTGTTTTCTGTATAAGCTTATTTCTTGGAACTTTACAAAATCGTAGCTACCTTTCACTACAAACTTAGTAAAAATATCTTTTGTACTGTTCATTTTCAGCTAAGAGTTTTCATTTTAAACTATTCTTAAATTATTTCATATTACTTATAGCTATCATTAATTATTTAGTGTACTTTTTAAATTTTTGTTCGTATGTATCCCCATTTGACCTTCGACCGGCTTTCCTTTGATCTTAATTAAATTTGTAATCTGCATCCGAAGCTCTGCTGCTGCTGTACGACGTGACCAACAAGACCACCTACGACAACATACGCGCCTGGCTGGGCGAGATCCGGGAGTACGCGCAGGAGGACGTGGTCATCGTTTTAATAGGTGAGAGATCCGGTTAAAAGGCTACCTTTTCGCCACATTTGATTACGCGTAATCAACTTACGAGTTTCGAATCGAATTCTCTCCGCATTTCAGGCAACAAGGCCGACTGCAGCGGCAGCGAGCGGCAGGTGAAGCGCGAGGATGGTGAGCGCCTGGGAAGGGAGCACAATGTGCCCTTCATGGAGACCTCGGCCAAGACGGGACTTAACGTGGAGCTGGCCTTCACAGCGGTAGCCAGGTAGGTCTTGCCATTCACAGACACATCACAGATGGGTCAGGGATGGGGGAATCTTCCCCTTTCCGGGACATCACTGCAGGCTTGTTTTTCAGCTGAATCTTTGACTTTGTCCTCGCATCCCATTTAACCATTTCTTTGGCATTGTCATATCTCTTGTCATCGTCAGGCAGCTGAAGAGTCGCGGCTACGAGCACGGCGATGATGGAAAGTTCAATGTGCATGATTTTGTGCGTGACAATACAAAGGCGCGCTCCGTTTGCGCCCAGTGTCGGAACATGTAATTGGCCAATTGCCGCGCTGGAGCCACATCCTCCCGATCCCGATACCGATTCCTACTCCGATTCCGAGCTCAGTGATGAGAACACCACACAATAAACCGGCAGACAGATCAAAGGGAAGAGTGGAGCGCACTCAGATGGATACGGACAAGGACACGGGCATGGTCACGGACACGGAGGGCAGAGCCGAGCTCCGGCATTTAATGAAACACACACAAAGCGAAACACTGACAAGATGGCACCAATTTTGTAAGACCCTAGTGAGAAGGTAGAAGAGACTATACTCGGTATGTTTTGTATGTAAATGGGAACTTCGGGGCGGAACGGGACGCGATACGTATGTATAATTTTTTAGGGCAGGCCACCACACTGGCATTGATTGATGCATAAAAAAATATTGAACAATATATATATATATATACAAATATCCATATACAACTGCATAAATTACTTTAACGAGAGATAAAGAGAGAGAGATGAAACGCAGCAAAATCATGCAACATTGAGATTTATCCAGCACGCCGTTGGACTTCGCCAAGGATCGCAAGAATTCTTGCTAGGATATCTACATATATGTACCCTACCGAACCCCGCGTGGACATCTCGAGAGTGGGGGGAACCAAATCCAATTAATGAGAAACAATCACTCAATTTACCTACGATTACATTTTGTTTATAACTCCTAATCGTTAAGTGTTATGATGGCCTATCGTTAAGTTTTAGAGAGACCCACGCCGAGAGAAGGCCCCCTGGAAATTATTTACACACCCCACTAATGAATACCCTACGCAACTAAGTTAATTACTTACTATTACTCTACTATTACTATTACTATTACTACCTACCTATGTAAGCCCGGCCCAAACCCATTCGAGACGAGACTACATCCATATTTTGAGAGGCGCCCCAAGGCGAAGGGTTGCGAATAATCAAAGGCAGTTGAACTATTAGTATACTGTGCTACTACAGCAAAGAATCCGACGCGTACATATATCACAGGATGGATGTAAACTAGCAAATAAACAGCGTTATATTCAAGCAGACGTCAAGTCTATACCATAAACAGCAAATACATATTTACATTGAATGTGGTTTAAAAACAAACGAACGATTATGCGTTTTATTTGGGCATTAAGTAATAAATGGGCTGTAAAAATCTGCACAACAAATTCAAATTTAACGACTAACAAAAAGAGAGACCAGACCTAGGTAGATATTACCGTGAACAGCAAAAATACTAAATTTATCAAAAAATCCTTCAACAAGAAAATTAGTTATTCCAGGCCTGGTCACACTAGCGCGGAACATGTGCTCGAGCGAAAACAAAAAGTTAAACGCAGATTAATTGGATTTTGGTTGATTGAAACACCTGCAATCATGGCGGATCACGCTTTTCACCGGCCCGGGCCGCTGAAGCAAACGAACAAGGCCCACAAAACGGGGCGTCATCGCTCCAAAGGAGCCATTGATAATGCCATGAAGGGTGAGATAGAATCTGGAAGAGATTTCCAATGGTATGTCCATTTAACCCTGTTCTTCCTCCGTTTTCAGGCAAGGTGGGACTCCAGGCTGTGTCCCACAAGCACAAGCAGCAGCAGCGCAAGGAGCAGCGCCGCAACCAGATGAACCAGTTGCGCAAAAACAAGCGCGAGGAGGTTCTGGAGCAGAAAAGGAAGCTCGGTGGCCAAAACACGGCTCCCTTCCTGGTCTGCCTGCTGCCCATGCATGAACAGATCGACCCCAGGTCGGCGCTGGCCATTCTCCAGAGCTGCGACAGCGAACTGGTGGTGGAGAACTCGCCGAGCGGCATTGTTTACATGAATCTTCCACGGTTTAAGCAGCGTTTCGCCTTTGTTACGCCGCCAGTGGGTCGTGGCAACGAGCTGATTGCCCTGGACTACCTGAAAGTGTGCGACACCACCCTGCTCCTGACCTCCGCTGCCTTTGGCGAGGACGAGATCTTCGATCGCTGGGGCCAGCGCGTCTTCAACATGATGTCCGCACAGGGAATACCCACGCCAGTGGTGGCCCTTATGGATCTGGAGTCTATCAATCCCAAGCGACGGCCCGCTGCCAAGCAGGCGGCACAGAAGTTTATCGCCAAGCTGTTGCCCGAGGAGAAGGTGATGCAGCTGGACACGGCCACCGAGGGTCTGACCGTGATGCGTCGCATTGGTGGCCAGAAGAAGCGCATCCTGCACAACGTGGCCAACCGACCGCATCTATTTGGCGATGTGGTGGAGTTTAAGCCGAACACGGATCCCAGCGAGGATCTGGGCACCTTGGAGGTTACGGGATTCCTTCGCGGCCAATCCCTAAATGTGAACGGGTTGGTCCACATTCCCGGACTGGGTGACTTTCAGCTGGGCCAGGTGGTTGCGCCGCCAGATCCATACAAACTAGACAAATCCCGCGACGGCGAGAACGCCGAGGTGCGTCTGTTGGACCGCAGCGATCCGATGAAGCGTACCTCGCTGCAGACCGAGAACATACCCGATCCCATGGACGCGGAACAGACGTGGCCCACGGAGGAGGAGATTGCTGCCTCGCAGCAGGAGACTAAGAAGATGAAGCTGGTGAAGCGAGTGCCCAAGGGCTACAGCGAGTACCAGGCGGCCTGGATACCCGATGTCGAGGAGGTGGAGGATCCGGACAGCAAAGAAGACGACGACATGAGCGACGACTCGGATGAAGGCGACGATGATGACGAGGACTTCATGTCGTGCGACAATAAATCCTTCGAGGATGAGTACGAGAAGCGGGACTCCGATACGGAGGAGTACCTTGACAGTGTGTCCGTCTCCTCAGAGGCGGCCATCAACGACGAAAAGTACGACAACCAGATGGACTTCCAGGAGGAGCGTGAAACGCTGCAGAAGCTGCAACAGGCACGAACAGATCAGCTGTGGCCGGATGAGATCGATACTCCGCTGGATGTGCCCGCCCACGAGAGGTTCCAGAAGTACCGCGGCCTGGAGTCTTTCAGGACGTCGCCTTGGGATGCCAAGGAGAATCTGCCCGCCGACTATGCGCGAATCTATCAGTTCCAAAACTTTGATCGCACCAAGCGACGCATTCTCACCGAAGCCAAGGAGTTTGAGGGGGTGCTGGTAAGAATTCATGAGCTCTGGATGCACTTCCCCTATATATCTTTCTATATCCCTTTTTCAGCCTGGTTTCTATGTCACGCTCCATGTGATCAATGTGCCGCAGAGCCGGTGGAATGCGTTCAGGTCCGCCCAACTCACGGACAACATCATTGTGTATGGTATGCTGCCGCATGAGCACCAGATGTGCATAATGAACGTTGTCCTGCAGCGAATGCCCGACTCGGAGGTGCCTCTCAAGTCCAAGGAGCAGCTGATTATCCAGTGCGGCTATCGCCGCTTTGTGGTGAATCCCATATATAGCCAGCACACCAATGGAGACAAGCATAAGGTGAGAATAAAGCCAGTCCCTTTACTGTGATCAGTATTAATGGAAATCGGATTCCCTCTTCCAGTTTGAGCGCTACTTCCGTCCATACGAGACAGTTTGCGCCACCTTCTACGCCCCCATTCAGTTCCCTCCCGCCGCTGTGCTGGCCTTCAAGGTGAATCCCGACACCACACTGGCCCTGGTGGCCCGCGGTCGCCTGATCTCCTGTAATCCCGACCGCATTGTCCTCAAGCGCGTCGTCCTCAGCGGCCATCCCATGCGCATCAATCGCAAGTCGGCGACGATCAGGTACATGTTCTTCTACAAGGAGGATGTGGAGTACTTCAGGCCAGTGAAGCTAAGGACCAAGTGCGGACGTATGGGACACATCAAGGAATCGCTGGGCACCCACGGCCACATGAAGTGCTACTTCGATGGCCAGCTGCGATCTTACGACACGGCCTTCATGTACCTATACAAGCGCGTCTTCCCCAAGTGGACCTACGAGGAGTGCCTGGTTCGGAGCGCAGAACACGAGCGCCAGCATGCATCGGCGAATAGGAGGGACGAGCAACAGCAGGTGGCAATGGATATGTAGCTTACATACGATTTGTATAATAGGAATAATAGAATTATATTCACAAACAATTGTCTTAACTTACTGCGCAGGCAATAGAATATACATACATACATAAAACGTGGATTAAAAGCTTGCCGCATTGCACAAGGATCCAGGATCTGGGATCAAGGTAGGGCTCTCATATATGGCTAATACAGATTTGTGGCTAGGATGGGGTAGGATTATGGGTAGGGTAGGTATTCAGTAGTTGGTGGACAGGCACTTGCGCCGCTTCTTCTGCAGCTGCTCGATCTGCTCGCTGATCTGGATGGGTGTTTGGAACCCGCGAACGATGCTGTTGACATTCAGGACCGTGGCTATAAACTGGCTAATGGATATGTGCCACGACTCGGAGATGTTTGTGCTGCTGCTGCTGCTGCTGTCGCCGCTGTTGGTCCTGGCTTGACGCAGCTCCTCCTCGAGAGCGACAAACAGGCGGGTGGTGCTGCTGGGCTCCGCTGCGGGAGTGGTGGGATTGCCATTGTTATCCGGTTGCTGTTGAAGGGGGAATCACATTATTTAACTGTCTAACTATTGCTTAAGAGCCGCAAAATTTGAGCTTACCTCATCGCCACTGCCCCCCAGATTCAATTGGGTAAAGCTCTCCAGGCTGGGCTCCTTCCTAATATTGCTGTTGCCCAGCTCCAGGATATTCTCGTCTAAAAACAAGGCAACGAGAGTTAAGAGATTTCAAACTCTACATTTGTGCACTTACAGGCTCTCTGCATCTCCTCGTCCTGCACCAGACCCATGATCTCGATAATGCTGCGCCACAGCAGCTGGAAATTCTCCTTGCGCATGTGCGGAATCCTATGCTGCGAGCTGGACGCCCCCTCATCGGGCTGGTCAAGCAGGTAGCCGAGGCTGCCCAGGCTGCGCAAGTCCGTGGCATTCGAATCGGCGCGCTCGAGTCGCGTGGCAGCGACCAGGTCACTGATCTGTGAGAAATTCGATATAGTCTCGACATTCAGAAGCATTGGATCGGCGGCGGCTGCATCCGCTCCCAATCCCGCTCCTGCTCCCGCTGCCGGCGGCGTCATGCGGGCCGCTCCCAGATCTGAAATATCCGAAAATGTGTCAATCGATTCGTAACGTCCCTGCTGGCGTAGCCCTCTCTGAGGCCCATCATCGTCCCGCCCAGCATCTGTTGTTGTTGCAGTACCCTGGAGTGCCGCCGGCAGGTCCACGTAGAAAGTCGAGTTGCGCTGTACCAACGAGGAGGCGTTGGAGTTCAGCGAGAGATTGGGTGTGGTGCGCGACAGGTCCATGAAGGTGTTGCCACCCGAGATCCCGGCCAATTGATGCAGGTGGTGGGTGGCGCTGACCAAAGCAAAGTCGTCGGCGTCAAAGTTGTGATCCGACGGCGAGGGCAGGGCCTCCATAGACTCCGAGGCATCGTTGCTGGGAGATTAACAATAATTAAATGATCCGTTACTGACCAGCTCCGACTTACTCAAAGAAATCCTCCGCCTCAAAGGCCTCCTCGGCATCGTCTTTGGTGCGCGGCCGTGGACGTCGCGATCGTTCAATCTCTGCCTTGGACAGCAGTGGCGGCAAATGCAGGACAAACAGCAGCTTCAGCTTCTCCATGCTCTTGCCGGAGCAAACCAGGCCCAAAGCGTTGATGAGCTGACCAATGTCGATGCTGCCAGTGCCCTTTTTGTCCGTGAGCTGTTGGGAGATGTTAAATAAAGAAAACAAATTTAAGACATTCCCTTGGCAGGTATCCAAAGCAGCAGATCTCACCCTGAACAGCTTTTCGCCAATGTCCACGCTGACGCACTTCCGCCAGGGCGTTAACTCCGTGAAGAGCGTGTGGAATACCTCAAAGTTAACACAGTACGCCTCGTATCTGCCCAGGGAGGCAGCCGCCTCCGCCTGGGCCGCCCTGCTTGGCGACAGCTGTGGCAGCAGCTGCGGCATCTCCGACAGCGGACACGGGGCCTTTTGCTGCTGCTGCTGTTGCAGCGATTTCAGGGCGTGCTTCTCCTCCCGAATGATGGTGAGCAGCATGTGCAGCTCGCTTCGGTTGAAGTACGGATTCTGGATGTAGGCCTTCACAATGGTCTTCTCGTTATCAATATCAAATTGTCGCATGGTCAACCGGCGGTGCTTGTTGCGCAGTTCGTCGATACGCTGATGCGTCAGCTCCTCGCCGAACTTGGTGTACGCCTCGTGGATGAGCGTCTGCACGGTCTGGGTGTGTGTGCGCTCCATTTTGCGTTTGTCTTTGGTGGGAGGAACTTGGTACTCCGGATTGTAGATGCCCTCCAGGTAGTGCTGCAGCACCAGCATGGCCTCGCCATCGTCCTGACAATGCAGCAGCTTCTCTCGGTTCCACTCGATGATCTGCAGGGATATCATAAAGATGATCTTGGCGCCCTCGTAGAAGAAGCAGTCGAGAATGTGCAGCGAGCTCTCGTAGCTGATCACGCTCATGAATATGGTGAGGAACCAGGAAATGGAGATCATCTTGATCACGCCCAGCTTCTCCAGATGACCGTGCAGGTCGGGCAGATGCGTCTCCACCAGCTCGTTGAGCACACCCTGATCGATCTGGGCGCCCACCACCTTATCCTTGTAGTAGTCGGGCAGCAGGCTCTCGCACAGACTGGCCAGCATCCAAAAGGCGTTCTCCTCGTCGCAAAACAGTAAGAACACCGACGACACAATGTTCATGGCCTGGCAGTAGCCAACCTGGGGGTTTCTCAAAGCATAGGCCTGCAGGACTCGTCGGAGGGCACCGATGCCGTCGGTGCTCTGAAAGGCCGGATGCTCGGGCAGGGAGCGCGGCAAATCCCGATCGATCTCGTCATGAGCAAAGCAGTTCTTGATGCAGGCCGCCTTCTCCACCAGATCCTCGTACAGACCTGGATTCATTTCCTTGTCATGGATGGCGCCCGAGAAGATCAGCCAGATCTCCTGGCGCAGCTGGTCGGGAATGCCCTCCACAATCAGGTTGATCACGTCCGTGGTGCGGAACATGCCAATGCCACGTCCAAAGTCCCGGAAGTGAGCTTCCCAGCGCAACAGTTTCTCCTCCTGTTTGCGCACAATGTCCGCGCTGAACTGCGTCTTGAATGTGTTCATTAGGGCCGTCTGCTTGCTCCACGAAATGTCATACTTGGCGCGCTCGCGACTCACAGGACTGGTGGGGAGGGTGGAGGGAGAATATTATAAATAAATATATAAAAAAAACGATAGCTTAAAATCTCGAACAAATTTTTCACTTTTTAAAAAGGCTCAACATTACTCAACTTCTCTAAACATAATGTCTCTTCCACTCTTTCTGTTAGTAAATATAATGTGAACAATTTGTTACTCAATGTAAATATGAGAATATTAAATAAATACCCTTCCCTTCTGTAGCCTAAGTTTACAACTTCTATCTACAACGTACAATAAATAAATATTTTTCAAGCTTACATGTGAATGCGGGCTAGCAGATCTGTGATCTTGGAGATCAGCACATCCCTGTCCACGATCTGGGCAAACATGAAAGGCACATTTTCCGAAGTGATGATGACAATTTGATTGTCGAACCTCTGCTGGCCATCATCCTTCTTCTCCACACTCTACAACAAAACAAGAAAAGAAATCAAAAAAAGCACGAAAGAAGCCACTCAAAATACCCACCTTAATGGTCTTCATGGGTATCACCACACTGACCAAATCCTTGACATCGCTGCGAAAGCAAAAGAAGTTTGGTGACAGGTAGATGTAGCCGGAATTGAAACGCTTGGAGTAGGGCGTCCAGATATTCGCCTTGATCTTCCCATCAATAATCTCCGACTGCGGCAGCCGGAAATGGATGCGGAACTCCTCGGACTTCTGGCGAGCCGTCAAGTCACGCAGCAGCACCGGCTTCTTGGACACCTTGTTGCCCAACCGGGCGAAATTCGAGGGATCGTGATCGACGACGGGACTGTCGGGATCATGGATCAACTGCTTAATGGCCATTTTGTTGAGCTGCTCAATCAACTGATGCGCCTCCCCGGCATTGAAGAGCATTGTAAAGTTGTAGGTCATATTGTTGGTGGTCTTCAGATAAATGGTATTCGCATTCCGGCTGATGTCCTCGAGCTCAGCGCAGCGTATGATGCGCTTTATTTCTTGCCCCAGCATGTACGAGTAAAAGCAGACGTGGTTCATCGAAATGTACAGCGTTCCCTGTCGCGGGATCTTGTTCTTTACATAGCTAAAGGATAATTGGAATTAGTATTGCCGTGCCAGTACAAGTTGCTCTTTCGTTCTTACGTTGCCGAGTAGGAGTTAACCAACTGCTCCTCCTCGGGCATTTTGAATATCTTTCTGAACTGTGAAGTCATCACCTTGACGTCCGCGGATTCGCCGGTGGTATCTTGATTGTTTTGCGTGTAAAGCGATTGGATTTTGCATATGGTGAAGTTGGTCACCTCGTCCTCATTCTCCATCTCGTCCAGAACTTTGAATAGATTGGTCTGCAGCCATTCCCAGTCCTTGACTATCTCATCCTGTGTAATGCCAATGGCGATTTCTAAGGGAGATATATGCATTTACTTACTATTAAATGTGTGTTTGTGTGGGCGAAAGCGGGCGTGGCCAAATTTAAAAGTAATCTTGATTTGCGTCCAACATATATACATGTTGCCACCAGATTTGGTAGCTGCAGCTCTTATGGTCTCTGAGATCTGTGGTTTCACCCGGACGGACAGGCGGACATGCCTAAATCGACGGCTGGTGATGCTTATCAAGAATATATAGAATTTATAGGGTTGAATATGATTTCTTCTGTCTGTTACATACATTCTCGGTTGGCACAAAGCTATAATACCCTTGTACCCTATGGCTAACGTGTATAAAAATGGTTTTTTGGTTGTTAAGACTTGGAAAAAGATACATAAGTATATCGTTTTTATGAAATTAAATAGCAGGAAAGAGTTCTTAATATAGATTTCCAGGTGCATGACTCCTCTTTTAAGTTTTCCTGTTTAAATTTAAAGTTCCCCTTTCTAGCAGTATAAACAGTCCGGTTGCCGCAGAACTCGCTGTGTATCCAAGAGTACGATGATTAACGAAACATTGTGAAATACTTTGGTCTTTTCTACCTATTTACATATTAAGAATTAACTATTTCTAGGTTATGTTCCCCAATCCCGGCTCTGCCTCACTTTTTGTTCCCTGAATTAAATGACAAAAGAAATGAGCCAGACCCCTGCTTTGTAATCTGAAGCGTTGCGAGTTTACGTAAGAGATGCTGAGATGAAAGAAATATTGACGTACTCCCATGAAAAAACCCAGAGCCACCCACTTGCGATGATTCACGTTCACAGAGATTGTCCCTCCCAGCTTGCCCCCTCGCCGCACTGAAGAGCGATAAGGCGCATTATGTTTGCTGGAGAACCTACCGTAAGACACCTCCGACGAGGGCGTCTGATGGAGGATGCGGTACGGCGCCGGTTTGGTGTTCATCATGCTGTCGTAGGTTCCCACCAAAATGGAGCCAAAGCCGCGGGACTCGCCGTGGCTGCGCCGCTTCTGGAGGACAAAGAATCGCGAGTGCATCTCGGCAATCCTGCGGAGAAAGAGGGAGGGGAGAATTGGGGATCCACGTTGCATGGCAATTCTTTCGGAGCGGTGCATTCGAGTGTGTGTGTGCATGTGTGTAGGCATACATATGTGTGGGGGACTTTTTCTACGCAGCAGGAAACAGTTGGAACTTAATTTTCAAGCTGCTCCCGCAGCAGCTGTGCTTTTGTTTGTTCTTGAGACGTGAACTCTGCCTCAATTAGTTATCAACAATAGAGAATGAAACCAGGCACAACTATGCGGTTAATGCGCATCCCCCTTGACCGATCCGCAGCTCCTGGTATGAAGTGCAGTTCGCGATTAGATCTGTCCGCGAGACATTTTCAATAAACACACAACAATGCATATACACATGCCAGCACACACACTCACACACACGCACCAGTGGGCAGGTTTTTGATGCCTTCAGGAGTTAGTGGGTTGCCTTTAGCTAATCACTCACCAGAATGCCGAGGGCAGAAGCAGTTCCTTCGGCTGAATCCACATCTTAGTCTCAGCAGTTGGTAGCGCACAAAAAAAAACCAAATTTATCTTTGTTTTCGGGCTGCTTGGCAATCCAATGAATTGATTTTCCAGCCGGCCGTCGGTTGAACACCTGCCAATGGCTGCAAGAACGCGTATGTAGTCGTCGGCCAAATTTACTCTCGAGCATTGCCCCGAACAGTAATAGTTCGTAAAATCCGTGTTCTGCTATTATTAATTGTT
>JAEIIG010029973.1:0-11710 GCA_018904695.1 Drosophila parvula
TTTCGATTGTCTGGATTCAGGCTGACTGCGATGTCTGCCAGTCAAATGGAGCAGCATGTATCAACCAGACCGCCTACCATTTGTGCTTCGGTGGCGAAACGCCGGATGTTAATCAGACCTTCGTATGCACCGATGGTTTAGTGTGCACGGATCAACCGGTAATCTGCTTTCAGCGCAGCGAGACGCCCGCCAGTTGTGGCGACACGGACAGCTGTGGCATGTGTGCTCCCAATTACACCTTCGCCTGCACTTCTCGGTCCACCTTTGCCTTTTGCTTTGGAGCCTTGACGCCCACCAATGTTACCGGCAGCTGTCCTGATGGGTACTTCTGTGACGCCTTCACCGACGAGATTTGCGTGACCAAGGCCACCGATGATTCCATTATTTGCCACTTGACTTGAGCAAGTGAGCATTAAGATTTCTAAACGTATTCATTTTGTCTTGACAATTTTAATCAATATGAAAATTAAAATTAGTCAAATAAAATAAATATTAAACTTACGTTATTTGTGTCGTTTATTGTCCATACTGCCTCTCTTTTCTGTATATCCTATAAGTGGGATTCAAAATTAGCTTTTTTACTATACTACACTATTGACCCTTAGACTGGAAGCAAAAAGAGAAGCACCTTGGGATAGCGGATAGTTGAAAGTCACGGAAGATATTCCATATGTCCATTTGTATTTAGTTCCTCTCATTGTAAATCATTTAAAGAAGAATATTAGAAATCCGTTAAATGGATTTGTGTTGTTGATATCGCTGGTAATGTCAAGCAGTTGCGCAAAGTCATCGATGTCTTCAAAGTTATCGATATGGCGCAATTCCCGACACCACTGAAGAACATGTTGCAGCCCTGGAACAATCGAATTGAGGGTGTTCCAGGGATCGTAAAGATTATTATTTTTTAAAAATAGACATTAAACAAAATATTTAACTTTAATAGTAATTGCAGATAATTTACCTTAAAAGTCAAATGTTTTCAAATGATTTCCATTTAATTTGTATTATTAATATCTATTTTAAAATAATATAAAGAATATGCCAAATTTAAACAAAGAAAATGTAATTTATTTCTTTAAGAACGTAAAAATAAAATATATTATACTTATTTGAAATCGTAGTCTTAATTTAATTTCAACCACAGCCCAAGTAGGCCTTCTCCGTCAGTAATATTCTACCCGTGTTAAGGTAATCTTTGATATAACTTTCACTTTTTCAGTCGTAAGACATACATCTACCATTCAGTTTTAGTATAATTTTTGAATTCGCCCGCACAAGCTGCGCACTTTTGGAGCAGTTTACAGCACTGATTGCCGTCCCGCGGGTAAAAACGAACCGGAAGTTGAGTCCCTGGCGTGTGGAAGCCTCTAGAAGCGTCTAGAACATTCGGTCGGCTGGGGCGGTTTTTCTATAAAAGCAGCTGTGCTCGCTTTGCCGGTTTCAGTCTTGAAAAAATTTCGTTCGGTGTGCATCGTCAGTCGGCGTGTGTTTGCGAAGCGAAAAAGTTTGTGAATTTCCCATTCTTACACAAAGCAAAGTGAAAATTTATAAATTTTTACCTTTATTCTGTGAATAGAAAGAATAACATACAAGGTGAGTAATCGCTAGCAATGCTTTTAAACAAAGAAAATATGCAAGAAAACGCACACGGTCTGGAATGTTCTTGACCCATTTGACTAATATTGATTTTAAAGTTCTAGAAGCCAACTAGTACAAGATGGTAGCATTTTTAATTAAATATTTTCACTGGCTTTTATTACTTAAATGTTTTTTGCGGCTTTTTAAGGGTGATTCAAGCCACACATACATACGCATACATTCGCAGAAAATGCCGGCTTTTCGGTTAGATAGCTTCTGGAAGCTTCTTTTTCGTGAGTCATGAATTAAACAATATGTAAATAGGGCCGATTAGTTAAAAAACCATTCTTATTCGTAAACCCCACACGTGTTTTTTTCTGCATTTGCATTTACACTGACACATTCAAACGTACTTTGCACATGTCTCACACACACACACACTCAAGCCAATAAGCAATGCGGCCAAATGAAATGGCGTCAGTCGGTGAAAAAAAAACTTGATAACATTAGTAATTAGTTCTTACTTGTTTCTTTTTAATAACCGTTGTCAAGGAGATTCGTTTTGTTCAGCTTTCGAGATGTTTCCAATTGCTAACTTGGTTATGTACAAATTTTCAATGTGCAGCGCTTACACGCATACACATCTACATATGTATGTACATACATACATCTACAGTGGTGGTCAGAATAGGACTTAAAATAAATTTGTTTCTAGAACAAAGGGAAAGCTTCTAAAAGAAATAATACAGCAATCAATTGAAGAATTAAATATGCTTTACATTTTTTAATATAATGCCCTTAGTACTATGTGCGTCAATCAATCTTTGTAGTTGCTATTTTTTCGACCGCTAGTATATTTGCGTAGATGCGCATGTGGTGGCGCCGAAGAGAGAGATAGAAAGAGAGAAAGAGCAGAAAGGCAAGAGAGAACAAAACGAAGAGCAGCTGCTAGTAAAAATGCATCTGCCTTAGTTTGCCAAATCCGAATTTAACTAATCTTCCCTGTTCAACCCTAATCCCTTCCAGATGCCTGAGGAAACAGAGACCTTCGCCTTCCAGGCTGAGATCGCTCAGCTGATGTCATTGATCATCAACACATTCTACTCGAACAAGGAGATCTTCCTCCGTGAGTTGATCTCGAACGCCTCCGATGCTCTGGACAAGATCCGCTACGAGTCGCTGACTGACCCCAGCAAGCTGGACTCTGGCAAAGAGCTGTACATCAAGCTCATTCCCAACAAGACGGCCGGCACGCTGACCATCATTGATACCGGTATCGGCATGACCAAGTCCGATCTGGTCAACAACCTGGGAACCATCGCCAAGTCTGGCACCAAGGCGTTCATGGAGGCTCTGCAGGCCGGCGCCGATATTTCCATGATCGGTCAGTTCGGTGTGGGTTTCTACTCCGCCTACTTGGTCGCTGACAAGGTGACTGTCACCTCGTCGAACAACGATGACGAACAGTACATCTGGGAGTCATCCGCCGGCGGTTCCTTCACCGTGCGCGCCGACAACTCTGAGCCTCTGGGCCGCGGTACCAAGATCGTGCTGTACATCAAGGAGGATCAGACTGATTACCTTGAGGAGAGCAAGATCAAGGAGATCGTGAACAAGCACTCGCAGTTCATTGGCTATCCCATTAAGCTGCTCGTGGAGAAGGAGCGCGAGAAGGAGGTCAGCGACGATGAGGCTGATGATGAGAAGAAGGAGGACGAGAAGAAGGAGATGGACACTGATGAGCCCAAGATCGAGGATGTTGGCGAGGATGAGGATGCCGACAAGAAGGACAAGGACGCCAAGAAGAAGAAGACAATCAAGGAGAAGTACACCGAGGACGAGGAGCTGAACAAGACCAAGCCCATCTGGACTCGCAACCCCGATGATATCTCCCAGGAGGAGTACGGCGAGTTCTACAAGTCGCTGACCAACGACTGGGAGGACCATTTGGCTGTGAAGCACTTCTCGGTGGAGGGACAGCTCGAGTTCCGCGCCCTGCTTTTCATCCCCCGTCGCACCCCCTTCGATCTGTTTGAGAACCAGAAGAAGCGCAACAACATCAAGCTGTACGTGCGCCGTGTGTTCATCATGGACAATTGCGAGGATCTCATCCCCGAGTACTTGAACTTCATCAAGGGCGTGGTCGACTCTGAGGATCTGCCCCTGAACATCTCGCGTGAGATGTTGCAGCAGAACAAGGTGCTGAAGGTGATCCGCAAGAACCTGGTCAAGAAGACCATGGAGCTGATTGAGGAGCTGACCGAGGACAAGGAGAACTACAAGAAGTTCTACGACCAGTTCAGCAAGAACTTGAAGCTGGGCGTGCACGAGGACAGCAACAACCGCGCCAAGTTGGCCGACTTTTTGCGCTTCCACACCTCCGCCTCTGGCGACGATTTCTGCTCCCTGTCCGACTATGTGTCGCGCATGAAGGAGAACCAGAAGCACGTCTACTTCATCACCGGTGAGTCCAAGGACCAGGTCAGCAACTCTGCCTTCGTGGAGCGTGTCAAGGCCCGCGGCTTCGAGGTGGTCTACATGACCGAGCCCATCGATGAGTACGTCATCCAGCATCTGAAGGAGTACAAGGGCAAGCAGCTGGTCTCTGTCACCAAGGAGGGTCTGGAGTTGCCCGAGGACGATGCCGAGAAGAAGAAGCGCGAGGAGGACAAGGCCAAGTTCGAGAGCCTTTGCAAGCTGATGAAGTCCATTCTGGACAACAAGGTTGAGAAGGTCGTCGTCTCGAACCGCCTGGTCGACTCGCCTTGCTGCATCGTTACCTCGCAGTTCGGTTGGTCCGCGAACATGGAGCGCATCATGAAGGCTCAGGCTCTGCGCGACACCGCCACCATGGGCTACATGGCCGGCAAGAAGCAGCTGGAGATCAACCCCGATCACCCCATTGTGGAGACTCTGCGCCAAAAGGCCGATGCCGACAAGAACGACAAGGCCGTCAAGGATCTGGTCATCCTGCTGTTCGAGACCTCTCTCCTGTCATCTGGTTTCTCGCTGGACAGCCCCCAGGTGCACGCTAGCCGTATCTATCGCATGATTAAGCTGGGTCTGGGAATCGACGAGGACGAGCCAATGACCACCGAGGATGCCCAGAGCGCTGGCGATGCCCCCTCGCTGGTTGAGGACACCGAGGACGCTTCCCACATGGAGGAGGTCGATTAAGCGCACACTCCCAACACCAAACACCCCAAGCAAACAAAATTCATCCAATCACACATTCAGATACACAATTTACTTACGTTTCGACCTTTCGTACTAAGTTGTCAGCAGAGTTAAATTTTGTATTGCCATTTCTAACACTTTGCCGCGTTATAAGCGACAAAAGCATACGCTTACTCATATAAACAAACAAACATCAAACACTCGTAACAATAACATTCAAAAGCAGAAGCAGTTGTCGTTTTAAGGAATTTCTAATTTAGAATCCAAGTAATTTATGTAAAAAACTAAAGACTACATTACATACATACGCGATCTAGTTGATAGCTACCATATAAAGAATGGAGAGTAAATGTATAATTAAGGTTTGATGACCCGATCGATGAACAAAAGAAAAACCAACCAAATAATAAACAAGGAAATGTGTTTTAAAAATCAAATTTTCAATGAATATTTATTTAAGAAACGGGTAAGGGAAAGAGTTGGTCCGTTGTCTACAATTCAGATTCCTTTCGCAGCAGCTGCTCAATGGCCACCACGGTGCTGACTCCTTTGCTGATGAGTATAATCTTGTTGCGAGACCGAGATCCTTTGTCCAGCGACACGTCGCTCTTGCGCAGGCCGAGAACTTTCGAGAGGAACTTGACCAGCTCTGCGTTGGCCTCCCCCTCGCTGGGCGGAGCAGCTATTTGTACGCCCACGCCCTCCAAGCCGATTCCGGTGATGCCATTCTGCTTAGCGCCCGGCTTGGCCAGAATTTGTATGCATATATTCCCCGATTTGTCCACTGTAATTGGACCGGCTTCCTCCTTAGGCGTTGTTGATTTTGTCGCTTCGGCGGCTGCCTTTGCTTTTCCTTTGTTCTTCGACATTGTTGGGACGTTGACCGATGTGAACAGGCGACGCATCAACTTGTTTTTATATGTGCTATTTAATAATTATATTTAAATGCATTTTAAAACAAAAATTTAAAGAGAATTTCGCGTTTCTGTTTTTTTTCTAGACGTCAATCAGCTGTTTTAGAGGTAAATCCAGGGCCCCGAAAAAACTAGTGATGGGACATTGTTCGTGAGAGAGGACGATATGAGAAACTTTCATTTTCCACTATATCTCCAATGTAATTATATACATATGATTTAAAATACATTGTTCCCTTTTGAACAATTCCAAAAAAAAATAAAACAAATTTAGCTTAGGTAAAAAAATTATCATATATTATATATTCATCATTGTTATGTACTCATAGTTTTTTTCTTCTTCTCTACTCGTCTTTTGCATTAGAAAACAACGCTAAAACACTCTTTTTGCACTATTCAAAGAACTCGAGCATCGAGAAGCATCTCAAAAATGCATTACATATATCGCCTTTAAACCCGAAACAAGGACACAAGATCGGGTTCAGTTATTTCTGTGAGTGTAGGAGACATTTTTGCAGGAATGCACATAACGTTCAGCTGACTGCGGAGCTTATAATTATTACAATTAATTAATGCAAGACGCGTTAAATGGACTTAAAGTTTGTATGTTTTGTGTTTAGAAAATACATATTGCAGACACGAAAATCAACTGGAAAGCCAAGTTACATTTTTGTTGGGCATTTGCACATGTTGCCGGGGTGTTTTCAGGAATCAATATCCAGCTACGAAAGGTGATCGGTTCTGTTGTGTGTGGGAAGGGAATAGGAAAGTTGCGGAAAGATGTCCCATCCTCGCTAGATGTGGCGGCTGGTGACTTGTGCAGAACGGAGCGGAAAGCTCTTTTTACGCGGCCCGAATCGACTGAATAATCTGGAAAATGGCCGAGCCGCAGACCACGAAGATGAACAGCGCCAGGAGCCAGGGACCCACGGGATACTGGCCCTCTTTCGTTTTCTGCAATGGTAAATGTGTAGAGATTAGCATTGACATGCAATTGGAGATTATTGGAATTAGTGGAACGAGCGTCGATGGCGAACATCTAATCAAATTTCCAGAAGAGCCGATAACACTCACAAACACCAGCTTCCCCCGCCCTCCTCACACACACACAAGCGCACGCATCAGCAATAAAATCAATGACGGCGTGGCACTTTTCGCAATTGATTATCGCTTGCTCCTGCTGAATACTTGCCCAAACTATTTTCCGTTGCTCTCTTTTGAGCCTGTTTAAACTGAAACTTATAGCCCAAACTCACCGAGGATTTAGGGACATTGCCACGCATCGTCACATATTTGCTGGCCTTCTCGTTGGCGACGCGCATTCTCTGTGGTGGAGCCATTTTTTGTGTTGTTTGTGTTGGGATGCACGCGACGCACACTGCAATAAGCGGAAGCGAAGGGAAAATCCAGTTAATTGTCCAGTTTACGTGTGGAGTTTTCCTTTTTTAATTTGACAACGCTGTGATTTTAATTCTTACCTTGCCGAAATAACAAAACGAATGAGACTACGTGTCAGGCCAGTGACAGTGTTGCCAGAGTCCGTTATGCCAAAATGTCATGGGCTGTAATAGCTAGAAGTAGCTAAAAAAGAAAATTAATAACGACAAAAAATAATCAGTGAAAAAGCGATATATGGACATCGATGTTCTCTCACCTCTAGATATGCTGAAGAGGGAAATGACTTCCTATTATTAAACATAAACAATACTGTTCTGTTTGTCTGTTAAAAATATAGTGCTGAATCCATCAATCGTCTACCAAGTGCATAGAAAAGCGAAAAATTCGATAGTTATAAAAACATGATATATAAAAGAGCTCCAGAAAACAGGTTCGATCGTCGCTAAATTAAAAAGGTTCCATTAAGTTCGTTAATTCAGAAGTAAAAATATCGATATTGGAAAAGAACTTCGATGTATTGCCTCTTTTTAAAAACATCGACAGTGTCGTTATAAACATCGATGTTTTTCAGCTATACCGGCAGTGGGGCGAAAATAGCTATTTTACCACCGTATCCAGAAATGTCAATATATCGAAAAAGATATATTGTAAAAGATGTACTTCTTTATTAATTTTATATATTTATAGGAATGGAAAACAAATGCTGTCATAATTATAAAGTGCCAGCAAAATGCTTAATAAAGATGAGGACCACCCTAAGGTAATTATTACCATTAATATTTTCGGATATTTCTATCTTTTTTCAAGCTAGTTTTGCTTTATTATGAACCGAAGAGTTGGCAACACTGTCTACCGAGGACAACGTAGCTGGAGAAGATCATCATACATTCCAGCGAAGGAGAGGAGTGGCCGTTGCTGAAGAAGCCTCAATCTCAATCTCTGTGCAGCAGTCCTGGCCGGACGGACGGAAGGAAGCATGACGACAATGGACGCCAGCGCCCTGCCGTCGGAGCTGCTCGTAACCCCGCAGCCGCTGGTTGGCTTCTGTGGGCTGGACACGGCGCGAGTGGGCGTGCACAAGGCCGTGTGGGAGGCGTTTAGCGGGAGTTTGCAGCGCAAGGCCGCTGACCGGGCGGCGGTGCAGTACAAGCTGCTGCCGCCCAACTACGAGTTCCCGGTGGCCAAGCCCAAGCGCGCCTCCTACGAGTGGTATCATCCGAAAGGCATACTCAAGCGCAACTGGATGCTAAAGCATCTGCACGTTCTGCCCTCGGTGGTGGTGCTCTTCCAGGACATGGAGTGGAACGACCTGCAGTGGACGGAGAAGCAGGTGCAGTGCGCCGGCATTGTTCAGGCGCTGAAGAATGCTCTGCAGGAGCGGAATACCCGGCTGTGTCTGGTCCTGCTGCAAAAGGCAGCTCCATTGCCACCGGGCGAGGATTTGCTGGCGGCGGAACGGGCCGCCAGCCTGACAAGCGCCTGCGGGATTACCAGCAAAATGCTGTTCATCCTCCCGCACACGGAGCACCTAACAGGCTACGCGTTGCGGCTGGAGTCGGCCTTTTTGGACATGGCGCAGTCCTATTACGCGCTAATGTCCAAGCGGATACGTAACCACCGGGATCAGTTGACGGCGGCACACACTTCGTTGAAGATCCGGCATCAGTTTAAGCTGGGATTCGTTGCGGAGATGCGGCAGGACTTTAGTACGGGCCAGAAGTGGGTATTTTCCTCTTCCCTTACCGTATTATTATTAATTTCTGGCTCTGGTTGCAGACACTATTTCCAGGCCTATGCCAATCTGGACGAAATACGGATTAACGATGGCAACTGTCTGGAAATTAAAACACTGGCCGGTTTCTTAAACTACAAAATCTGCCGGCTGATGTTCAAGCTGAAGACGCCAAGGGATGCCATCAACCAGTTCATCATTCATGTGGAAAAGTACAAGTCCCGTGTGGGTTTCAAGGACTTGGCCTTTGAACATCATGCCTGGCTGAGCACGCAGTAATTTCCCACCCCACTAATTCACACTAAGTGTTGGAGTAAACATTCTTTATTCTGCTTTCAGACACTCTGTCTTCGCCGAGCTCTTCTGCGAGGCCATCAAAAACGGACTGCCCGCCCTGCAGACGCAACATCCGGGAATCTATTACCACAAGGCGGCGGAATATGTGATGAAGCGGCGTGACTCGGCCGAGCAAGCATATGCCACGATTTTGAACTCCACGGAGGCCACGCTAAATCCCAATCCCCTGTCCCTGTACACGGAGTTCTTTGGCATCCGGGCGGTGAAGACGGGCGACCTGGTGGCCGAGCAGCAGGCCAATGTGCAGCTGTGTGAAATAGAGCGCAGCTTTAACCACTCGTCGGGTATTATAGCTTTGCTGAGCCAGGCCATGGCCCAGTTTAAAATCTACAAGTGCCTCAGGTTTCGCAAGAAGCTAGCTATCGACATGGCCGAGGAGTACCTCAAGAGCGGCGATCATGCAAAAGCTTTGACGTGAGTTTCAAGTATATCTCTTTGGAATATATATGAAATGTTTTTCCCTCCTCCAGTTTGTATTCGCTAATGCTGCCGGATTATCGGCAGGAGAAGTGGTCGACCATATTTACGGATGTTCTGCTGAAGACCCTGCGCTGTGCCTTGCTCTCGGGCTCCGTGGCTGACTACATTGCCTGCAGCATTGAGGCTCTGTCCTTGCGCCACCACCATGGCGAGGAGGCGGAACGACTTCTGTTGTTGGAGAACCTAAGTCAGGTGTTTCAGGGCATTCCGCCTATTCCGAAGACTCAGTTGAGCGACGAGGCCCAGGTGCTGTGGACGAGTGCGCTGGCCAGCGTGAAGTCGCCCATTCAAATCGATTTGGATAAGGTCAGCGATGTGCTGGAGATGTGCGCCACATTCGAGAGGGTGCAGCTAAACAACGACGACGTGCTCCAGCTGCAGCTGATAGTGAGGTGAGTGTGCGTGATGTCTTTTCTCAAGCACTCCCTCTATATATATATATTCTGCCTACTTTCAGGGTTCTCACAAATGTACCGCTGAGAGTGCGCCGATTCCATGTCATTCTGGCCGATGCTGGGAATCCGCAAAATAGCTACAAGCTGGAGGCTCTCAAGTATTTCTGCTTTCCCAGCATTACGCAGCTGCGAAAGGAGCAGCAGTCGACGCAGGTGGCGGGGGAGCAGCCTCAGCACTTTGAGAAGAACATGAGATTGGAGCCCGGTTCATACTACCAACTGCTTTGCACCACCGAGGCGCAGCAGTTTCATGAAAACACCCAGCTTCGCATTGTGCGATTGGAGGCGCACATGGGCACTGACCAGGTGGCCGCCCTGCTCACATGCAGCTCCAATTACTCACGACCATTGTTCCGGCATCACACGCGCAGTCGGGATCTCGATGACAACGTGACGATAAATCCCATTTGCTACATTGCGCCCACGTAGGTCAAAGCATTTCGTAACGGAAGCTTAAATTTATATCCGTAACGTCAATTGCATGCAAGCCACGCGTTTAATGCTCCACTGAACATGGAACTCATTCTGTTTTCCAGCTTTCATCTGGACACGCAAACGAACCTTGGTCATGGCCAGGAAAATAATAATAATGGCGTGGATGAGGAAACGGCCGTAGTGGTGGCCACCACAAGAATGCTGGTCAACGAGTATTATCCCGTTGTGATCACCATCAGCAATCCGTACAATGTCTATTTGCAGAATGTGGGCGTGCACATCAGTGTACCCGCAGGACTCAGGAGTAGTGGTGAGTACAAAAGACTTTTCGGGCGGGATTTGATTAAGAAAACATTTATAACTGCATTATAATAGGAAACTAGTTGGTAAAACTAGCTTTTATTACTTAAAAAACGCCTTTCTTTGGATTCTATAGATGATATTTTTAAAAATTATTTAGGATTCGTATTATTATATTATGTATTGCTATGTAATTCCCTCCATCACATGCCTAGGGCCTTGTCGATAAAGCTCCTTACAGTCTTGACATTCGTATAGACACCGGGGGACTTTTGGCGGGCGCATCCGACTCCCCATGAAACAATGCCGCATAGTTGATTCTGGTAAACGGCCGGTCCGCCAGAGTCGCCTTCGCAGGCGTCCTTGATCCCGGGAACTGAGGCACAGAACATTGTGCTGGTGATAGTGCCACGCAGCCTGTACTGGCTCGCACAGGTTTTGCGGGGTATCAACGCCACGTCCACGCTTCTCACCTGCATAGAGACGGCCTTGTTGCGCTCCGAGATCTGTCCCCAGCCGGAGACTTTAATTAGGTCGCCGGCCTTGAAGCTGGCGTTGCACAGCTCAATGGTGGACACTTTGGGACCGCTGAGCGGTGTCTTGAGCTTTAAAACGGCCACGTCCGTGTTAAGGGTGCGGGTATTGTAGGCCTTCGGTGTGTAGACCTTATCCACGCCACTTCGGACGCCCGTTTCGGTGAGCTTTGTGACCCCGGCCACGACCAGGATGCGTGTAGCGCCCACACCCTTCACGCAGTGTGCCGCCGTGACCACATGCTGGGGTGTAACCAATGAGCCGCCACATATAAAATTGCCGCCGATGCGCAGGTTAACCAGATAGGGCACACTGCCTATGTCCACCGGGACGCCGCCCACAATCCGGCT
>JAEIIG010030021.1:0-35320 GCA_018904695.1 Drosophila parvula
GTGTGTGTATATAAAAAAAAATTGCGCTAAACTAAATAAATGCTACCAAAGATATGCAAAAAAAAAAAGGGAACTAAAGAACTAAAATTATCGATTCTATAATTATTATTTGCTGGCGAAAATTGCTAAATTAAAGAAGTAAAAATTGAAATAAAATATATATTTATGTATTATTTGCTGGCGTTTTTTTTTCTTTACTAAGTGTAAAATTGTTTGTCGTTTTTTTGTATTTTTTGTGTTATTTGTTTTTTGTATAATTTTTTGCATTTTTTTCCTTGTTTGTTTAGATGTCTTAATCAATGATCACAACTCTTAGCATAAATATTACTCGCATGTGGCATTCATAAATATATATATATATTGTATGTATATATCCTTCTGTACGTCTGTATATTTATGTATAAATATATGTGTGTAATTGCTTACTAAAAATATATATGGATGTGTGTTGGTGTGTATATAGTAGATCTATCATATCTCGCACAAAAAAAATATATTGTAATATATAATCGTACATTTAGTGTTTGGAAAATGTCATTTCTCCGTGTCTTTTTTATAATTCCAAAAATGCTGTTCGAGATGGACATGGCCTGGGATCAGGGATGGGCAAATTCTTCAAATTATCGATTGTCGATAGTTGGTTTGTTGATTGTCCCTGATCCCAAGCGATCCATCCTGATAGCCTAGATCTCTGGCAGCGGCTAGTATATGTTATTGTTATTGTTACTGTTATTGTAGGTTATTGTTGCAAATTGTTATTGTAATTGTACGTGTCTTGTTGTAAAACACAAAACGCTGTGTTGTGGCTGTCGCATTCTTCCTGTTATTATTTTTTACCATGGAATTCGTTGATATGTGTTCATTAGCTCGTCATTAGCTCGAAAGGCCTCATCTACATCGTCGGCTTGGCTTCTACCCCATCTTTTCCCGATTTCCGATTTCCGATTACCCCATTTTCCGACTTCAACTTATTATCGTCTTAACCCAAATTCGGCTCCGTGAAACTGCAATGAAAGAAAGAGATAGGGGGAAAGACGTTGAGTTTATTATAAAACAATGACGAATTCTTATGACACTACGTACTATATATCTTCAAGACCCTAGATAACAGAAAGATGACAGTTGGAAATAAAACTTAAACAAAGATATGATTGTGGAATTATAGCCCTGACAGCTGTCTGTCTTTTAAATGGAAACTTATTTAAATGTTGAATTAGGCTTGGGTTGAATAATTCAAATTGTGTTTGTACTTTATTCAGATTAATCTGGACCTTAAGTTTTGATATGATCTTAGCAATTTAAGTACTTTCGAGGGGAAACACAAATAAATACAGGAATACAGGAAAAAGTATTTATTTATTTATATATTGTTTGAATTTATCAACACTTAAGTTAACAAATTTAATATAGATATATTGCATTAATTTCGCTTCAATAATATTCGAAATGTTGACCGCAGAAATCAATTAGAGAATAAACCGTAATGACCTGAGAATCGTTAGACAATAAGTGGCTACACAGAGATCTGGTGAAAATGATTGTTCACTGCTTAACATGTTCCGAACTTTCCGTTTTTCAATTTGAGTTTCACTTTTGGCCTGAGCCTGACACTCTCGCTGTGCGATTCTCAGCGCTGCGGCGCTAATTGAAAGCAATTAATGCAATTAAAAGCCTGGGAAATGAGTTAGCCGACTTGGCGAATTAAGTGCGTGCATAGTGAAAATAAAAAGAAAAAAAAACTAAAGTACAAATAAAATGGAGAGCAAAGTTTTCGCGTGCCTGATGCTCGCTTCCATTCAAACGTACTCGTACATAGCATAGTAAGCGGGCAACAAGTGGGTGGGAATGGGGCTTTTGGGTGTGACAGAGCGCGGTCCATTCATTCCACTCATTCATTGATACCTCAAATTGGCGGTCAGACGAAAACCACATGAGTACTTTGGGGATACAAAACAAACAGCAGGCAGACAGGCAGGAGGAGCAGCATTTGAAGCGCTTATTTGTTGATTACGATCATCATCATCAGCATCATCAAAAGCTGCGGAGGCCGCTTAAATTGTGTGCGAGTCCGCCCGCCAGACCGCCAGCTAGCCAGCCATTAATTGAAACTACGGTCCAGTAGAGATCCATATGGATCTTGTGATCTCTGATCTTGAGAGGTGAGGAGGTGAGGAGGCCATTCGGCGGCGGGAATTTGGATTCGTATTTGAAATGAGAATGAAAATGGAAATGAAAATGAAAATGTGTGCTAATTGCAACACTTTGTCACCAATCAACGGCAACAGCATCTGCGCCTGTTCGTTTATCTGTATCTCGGCATCGCCGTATCTGTATCTCGCACCTTATCAGGTCTGTTTTATGTTTCGGTTTCGGTTGCTGTTACTGTTCCTTTGGCCACCCCTCGCATCTGGAATGACGGAGCCCGCCCTCGATTAGATAAGTGCCCCCGAAACTGTCACGTACATACATAGTTGCCCAACTTCTAATTGGCATTGCATGTCCCGCTATGCCAGCGGAAAATGTCTGCACGTTGGGCAACCCAACGCAACTCAAGTCGAACCCGGGGTAAAGTCAAGTCGACGCGACTTGCGGCTCCACGCTGATTACGAGTCCGACATGGAGAGACGACGTTTCGTTATCTCTGCTCTGTCCGACGACGATGTTGCTGTGCCCAAAAAAATAAAAAGGAAACCACACCGAAAGAAACTTTACCCGAAAAAGATCGTTAAAATATTCCTTTTCATTCCAAAAAAAAAATTGAAATTTAAATAAGAAACCATTTTGTGGAACTGGGTTATGAAGAATGTGAATAAGATCAAAGAAGAAAACTTTAAAGGTCATTTGTACCAACATGGTTTCATAAATAAATAAACAATGGTTTTCCAGATATTGAATTTTGTTTAAAAAATTTATAATATCCTAATATAAAGTTAGATTTTAGCTAAGTATATTATTTAGTTATTTTGTTGTCGTGTAGAGATGGCAGCATGGCTCTTAAGAATATCAAAAACTTGAGGCCGAGGCAATTTAAGAAAATCGGAGGCCATGGAAACGACTAATAAATAATGAGCTTGTTAGTTCAGTTCCCTGACCAACACTGGCAGTAACATTTAGACTATCAAATACCCTCTATTTGGAATAAAAAATAAACGTATTTTCAACCTAGAAATGTGCTATATAGTTTCTGTTCTAAAAAGCTTAAATCTTTTGAAGAGACTGATGTGAAATTATCTAATCACTTTTTAACTGTCCGTAAAAGCCTTTAAGAAATATGTGTGAGCCGAGATTTAATCTGGTTTCTTATAATATATTATTTCAACACATTTCTATATAAAAAAAAAATTATTATTAATAAAATTAGCCAAATTTGTATCGCTATTTTTATAGTAGAACAAAATCAGCTTTGAAAAAGACCGGAAACTGTGCAGCTGATCTAATGATCATTATCAAATATGATCACTATCAAAAGGGATCACTAAAATGGTAACTACCATTGGTATTCCTTACAAAATGGTCGTGAAATGTAAACAACCGCTTGTGGGGGAATTTCAGAGGGCATCAAGTGGAGAAATGCCAAGCCAAAAGAAGTCTGAAAGAATCTTTTGCTTCTTCTTCTTCGTTTTCTTCTTTTTTTGTTTCTTTCTCTTCTTCTTTTGCCCTGCTGGCAACAGTCTTTAACTAACTGCTGGTCAAACTGGTTTGTCCAATTTCTCTCTCTCTCTATCACGCTCGCTCGCTCTCTGTGATTGAGTAGGATAGAGCTATCGCTGGCTGTTGCGCATGCGCAGCTGCCATCTCGCTTGCACCGAAGCCGGTTACTGCTCTTCTCTTTTTTGTTTGCTGCTAGCGTTACGCTTAAATGAGCGCGTAAGACCAGAAGAACGCTCTGTCTCTCTCTCTCTTTGTATCCCTCTTTCTCTCTATTGCTCTCTCAGTGAAAAGTGTTTCTTTGTTGTGTTGGAAAAGCATAAATTTTTACAGTCATTAGTTAAGGTCTTGGAGGTTATTATCTTCTTTTAACGAAAAACTATTCAGAATATGTGTATGTAAAAACATCAAAGGTTTCTTTTTTCGATATTTTATACATGAAATTATCGATACATATCGACATTATGAAGCTTATTATCGTTATTGTTTCTTATAGAGTGAAATACTGTGTCTAGATCGGGGGGACCGTGTTCTGGGATCGCAATGTTAAAATGTTACTTACTGGCACTTGGGCTCGGGCTTGCTTGCACTCCGGACTCCGGATCAGGCGTCAAAGGCCCGCTTGTGGGCGCTGTGCTCGTCGCCGCCCAACTCGCGGGACAGATCGGCGATGACCTCCTTGTAGATGAGCGGGTCGATGTTCTTACCCAGCTGGTAGAGCAGGAACCAGTCACCAATGTTGCACTTGTTGGCCACCAGCTCGACCTCCTCGCTCTCGGCGAGGCGGGAGCGGGCGCGGAGCAGCAGGTGGCGCAGTTTGGGGCCCGCCACCACGGCGATCCGATAGATCAGCGAGATGCCGGACAGAATGCTCAGGATGATGAACCAGAACCAAAGGAACACGTAGATCTTCTCGTTGACAATATTCAGCGGCAGCACGCACAGTCCGTCGAATTTCTGAACGTTGCCGGAGGGACCGTATTTGTGGAAGGTACACTTGGTTACCTTGGGAAAGACCCGGGCCATCGGATCGATGCGCTCGTCCGGCTCCATTTCGGTGAACTTGAGCACATCACTGCCGTACGTGCTGAACTCCCCGTCCAGGAAGAAGTCCACAAAGTAGATCTGACCAATTACATTCACAAAGTTGAGGGCTTCGCAGACGAAGAAACGGAAGGCGTAGAAGTTGTGCCGGTTCAGGTTGCCAATGAAGTATTCGACGAGGATCTTCTTGCGATCATTCTTGCACTCCTCGTTCACAATGGGGCTGTTGAGGTCCATGACCAGCATCTTGAGGCGACCGCCCTCCCAGGACTTCCACAGGTAGCGCGGCACATAGAATAGTATGGCCTGGAAGAAGAGGACGAAGCACACCCACTGGTAATACTTGTGGTACTTCACCTCGTCCTCGCCTTCCACATGCGAGCCGACGCCCGGCTGCACCACATCCCGTCCAGTCACGCCGGTCAAACGTTCCGGCACGGTGAACGTGGAGTAGATCCAACAGTAGGTGTCCATCACTCCAAGGGGAATCTCGTCGACGATGCAATCGATCGGGTCACCGATATATTGACGCGAGGTGACCAGCAGCGAAAAGGCGATCAGGATGATCACCGTGGCCTTGTAGTGCATGCGAAACACATTGTTGTCGATGCACACCTGGTCGATCTTTAGCAGGCCCTTGACGGACCCAAAGACATCAAACATCTTGGCGGCGTCTTTGGCCTACGGCTTGAACTTGGACTGTTTAGACCGCACGGGAATGGGGATGGATGGTGGTTTATACCACAGGTGCTCTGCTCTAAGCTAGGCTAGGCTAGGCTGTCGTGTTTTCTTGCGGTATTTCGGTGCTGGCTGGCTGGTGCTGCTGGCAGTGCTCACACGTTGTCCACCATTACTCTTCAGTTTCTGTTTCAGGAATGCACACGAAAAAAATAGTAGTAACTGCGGCGCTGCGATCGCAGAGACAGAGATCGAGATCACCCAGCGAGCTTTCGGCTGCCTTCGTTACGTTGCCCCGGTTTCGAGTCGGATTCGGATTCAGTTTTCGCGCTCTCAACGCGCACAGAGAGAGAGTGAGTGAGTGGTAAGGGGGGTTACCACGACGGTTACCCAGGTAGCTGTTTCCGTCGCAGCGGCACTGAGCGCTTCGGATAGAAAACTATAACTGTTCGGCTTTTCGCTGAGCCCAAGCGCTTGGCTCCGTTAAACGGCGTCGCGAGCGAGAGCGCCGGAGCGCCGGAGAGCAGGAGAGCTCTTGCTCCGCTCGCACTCGGCCACTCTCTCACGCCATTATCGCGCTCTCTCTGTCTCTCGCGCGCGCAGGTATGTAACTCCACCACATGGGGTGGATCTTGTTATACTCTAATACCCATTGGTTGCACGGGTAGTTTGACTTTGTGTCAGCGAACAAATTTTTAATACATTTGAATTTAATAAACATCAATGTGCGAACGTTGTCTGTAAATTTATGTAAATTAAGTTAGCTTGGATAAAAAACAGGGGGACGACCCCTGCCTAGAATTTGGTAGCTTTTTCATTTTTCCATTTGGCCCCAGCCGCTTGCTTCTGTTATTGTTACTCTTATAGTTAGCGGACTGGGTATCTGATAGTCAAGCACCCTCGAATGTAGCTTTGTACTTGTTTTTGAGTGACGCTCTCTCGTACGCTCTCTCTCTCTTTCTCTCAGTTAGTGAAGCTGCGTTTTCATTTCCAAAAGGGTAACAAATCCAACTCCCCGAGAGCGCGAGAGAGCGCCCAGACTCATGACTCAGAGATGCCACTCAAGCTGCTGCAGGAAACTCGTCGAAATAAAAGAACAAAAAAAAAAACCAAAAGGAAGCAGACCAAACCTTAATTACTCATATTTTATTGTTTTATTAGGATTATGTTAGGCGATTGGTCTGCTAAAACCCACACAGTTCCACCGATATCGTTGCAACAAATGCAATTGCAATGGGTATCGTGCAAACAAAGTACGGCTTCATCCAACATCTGGCAGCCTTATCCGGAATTAACCCTAAATTCCATTTTTCCACAAAAGATGAATTCCGGATTTCCTGAAAAAATGTATTTAATTGCGATAATCATGAATTTATAATTTCATGTCGCTTGTCTAATTCATTTCAAAAGTTACTAAAAATAATAAAGAAATAATTTGGAAAATTGATTTTTTGATTATGTATATTTTGGCATAAAACCATTTTTATAAACTCTTTTCTGAATGAATTTGAACAAATGCAGAAAAATAATCTATTTTAGTTAAAAAACTGTAACCTTCTAGGGTTAAGTTTTTTGTTTGGTGTTGTTTATTTACCAGCCAAAGATTTATGATTTAATTCCATCTGGCAACGCCGACGACAAATGCACTTAGCCCCCCCCCCCCTCCCAACATCCCCCCATACATCAACAACAAGACTACGAACTTTTAACTCATCATCTGCCATATTGAAACTCCATTTGGGTGCGAGTGTGTGTGTGTGTGTCTGCGAAGTGCGGAGGCGACAAGTTCTTGGAACCCGTTGTCAATTGAGTTGGATGTGGATGCTGGAGTGGTTTTTTTGAGCTGGGTGCTGCTCCATCACAAACACAGGCAACGAAGACAAAGCACACAGAACCAAAGAGGGCGAGAGCAATAGCGAGAGAGACGAAGGAAGAGCGCCACAAAGGAGATGAGAAATGCTGGAACCATGGCTTTCACTGCATTTCAATACCTGCACACACACACACACACTCACACATTAACTTGATAATTTCCAAAACAATTACCAGAATGCCAGCGCTTACCTGGCTTCCAGGTACCAATAGAGTGGAAAGAACATTTAGCGGGATTTGCCCTTTGCCAGGGAGAGCGAAGAAGAGGAGACACCGAGAAACGCAACACCTCAACTACCTGTTACACTCGTTCTTCCTTCTTGCCATCGCTCTCTGTCATGCTCTCTCTCTTTACCTCTTCTCAGGTTCTTCGGTTGCCCGATTTTCTTCATCTTTTCTACCTGTCCCCGAGGAAACTATCTCAATTGTAAATTAAACATTTCAATCCACGAACTACGGCTTATCTGGACTATATATACATATGTATGTGTTATATAGTAGCCCTCGAGTGCTTGAATTCGATTGTACAAAAGAATTAAAGCAGCCTAGGATGTCGTAATACTCCGTTAGTTTCAGTATTTCCACTGATAAGCACAACAAAAATACTAATAAAAACGCTCAGGTAGAGCGCGTTTCATGGGGTGTTATAACACCTAAGATCCGAGTTGATACGGACATAGTGATCAAAGATTGGAAACCTGGGGGATGTCTGAAGGTTCCACTTGACTGACATTCAGCGAAGAGGAACTTAATATTGTTCAAGGTTTCAGGGTTTTCGTGAGATAAACTAAAAAAAGAACACTGGCTAGCATGGTTTATGGGTTATTTCCGTTTTGAACACAAAAAAAAAATATCAGTGTAGATTTTTTGCAGATCGGTAATAATAGATATACAAATAAAATCATATAACTTCATTAAATTACACTATAAATTACTGCTAATTAATAATATTTAAATGCCTTTTACAATGTACATTTAAGTATATGTATATATATATTTTACAAGATATTTAAGTGTTTTCCTGATATTTTTTTAGGGTGCTTGGAAGGTCATTCCATTAGCAAACTGTCTAAACATGCAAATGTTCATTGAAATTAAAATACAACTGCAAATTTATAGCCATAAATCTGCTTAAGAAAATCAGCAAAAAAAAAAAAATAATTACATGAGTATGATAATTTTTTCTATATTCTTGCAGCTAAATAAACTCACAACAGTCGACGACTTGATTTATTTACTTATCGGTGATCTGAGCTCGGAACGAGAAAATATAGCCCCGCGGGAAATATATCAATTATTTTTGCGAAACGAAACTCGCCCCGCCTCTAAGCTGGTTCCAAATCTGGGTCCTCTAAATTACAAATTATTGGAATTGCAACCTGAACAATAAAGATCACTTATAACACCATTAGGCCCATGTGTGAATACACACATATGTACATATATAGATACCATATCCCAAAAAAAAAAGAACCGACTACTGTCTGGGCTATAAATAGCACCAGATAAACCGCAAAACCGAGAGCTAAAGCCTTAATTGCCTCAAATAAATCAGATGGGATCCGAATCAGGCCCCCCTTTTCAGATGTCAGCACAAGCATGTCTCTTATTTCGCTCAAGTTACCAAATCAACGAAAATCCTGGGACATGGATAAGACCACTGGATGCCAAGGAGTAAATATTTAGATAAAGTTGGTTTTGATCGGCGATCGGCTTGAGTTCAATATTGTTTATGTCTCTCCCTATCTCTCTCTGTCAGTATACAACGTATAGTTGTACACGGAAAACAAAAACATTAGTTCAAGATACATTACCAAGAAATACTCACTTCTAAGTACAAGTACTATAGATAATGATGTAGTGTAATAGGAGATACAAATCGTGAAAGTCAAAAGTTATTTTAACAAGCTTTTCAAATATATAATTTTCTAATATCTTCTTAGCCTTTCTGTATCCTGAAATCTAAGATTTCAATATATTTTTCTCTGCGTGTAAGGTTGTCATTTCCCCCTTGGTTAATTAATTCGGCTTAGTCATCGTGTTGCGCGCGAAATCGAACATTCACACATTTGAAAATTCGCCGAAATGTTGTCTGCGTCACGCATAAAAGACCTGGCGAGAAAGAAGATACATCAACGACGGAAGATACTTTTCCCGTGGGAGCGAGCTTATGCAACTTGAGCAAGCTCAGCGCCAAAAATTGATCTGTCTTTGTTTACCTTGGCGCTCGCCATGGATTTGGATACTTGTCAATTGCTTTGGCAAAGCAAATAAATCGGAGCTTGTATCTCAATAAAATGAACAATATTTAAGGTCATAGAGTGAATATCTGTATCTGTAGGTAAACGCTTAACGAAAGCCCCAATCACTTGATTAAATTTGTATAATGTGTTCAGATTTCAGCGCATTTACATAAATATCGAATTGCAATCGGGTTAATTAAAGAAACTCAAATATTGCTTCTATATAAATGTCAAAAACACTTGTCAGCCAGTAATTACGATTTGAATTGGGAAAGAACTTGACTTGAGACTTGACTTGACCTAAAAAATCCGACTGTCGTGGAGTTACTTTAGCGGAGAACAACTTTTCAATAATTGAACGGACATTAAACTCTGATATTTAATACCTGGCACAATCAACGAGCTAAGCATGGAGTTTTCGTTAAATTTTTGTAGTAAATTCGGAACTTGAAGTGTACTTCTACACTTTCACTTTTTCAGCAAAAAAATTTCAGTTGCCGCATATGAAGAATTATGGTTATATGTGGGATATAGCTTATGTATCTATTAATATGCCTGGTAATCAAATCTGAAGCCGAGGGTGAAGTGTGGGGCGCCTTGCCTGAATGGTTCAAATTTCGTTTTCATTGCGGTTTGGCTTTATTTCAATTTCAATGCAAAATAGCCTTTACTTTTGTCTTTAAGCGTGCTTGTATATGTATCTCTTTGTATCTGTATCTGAGGCAATTCAACCGATAATCGAATTTCGTATCCATGAATCAATGAACTTTCGTCACAAAAAAAAAAAGAAGTACAACGAATCACCCAGAGAAGGCAACAATATTTCCAGCGAAACCCTAGAGGAGGCAAATTCGAGCCCCAGTCGTGGCCAGTCAAGCGGCTAAAAATGTTGCAATTACTAATATACGGTTTTTGGTTACGCACGCCGTCTATATCTGAGAGGTCTATCTTATCCGACCACGTCGGCCACTTAAGCGCTTAAGTAATAAGCACCGAATACGCCGACGACGACGAATTCGTAGGCTCCATGGCGAGCCACTAAGATAAGCAACAGATATAGATAGTTGGAAACTGATAGTACGGATCTCTCGGTTGACATTCCGGGCCCCAAAAAAGAAGCTAGACATACTCGTATATTATATACGGGCACCCCAAAAACTGGCATTGTCTATTCTGGGGATTGCCGCCAAATATTTGAAATATTATTGTTTTTAGGATCCACAAATCGGTGGCATCTGCCGTGATTCATTGCGAAGTACCTGCCCGTGATAAGCACTCTCGAAAGGAAGGCCATCCCCAGAAGATGTATCTGTATTTATTCTGGCTGGGCCCCGATCTGGGTCAATTATTTATCGATCAGAGTGTCGAGCGATATTGGGAATCGAGAATAGGCCGGAAACGTCATCGGGTAACCGAACTGGAATTTCTTTCTAGGGTATTTCTTATTGTTAAGATTAGGTGTTTGCATTAATGCGCATACAAGCTATAATATCTGGAATCTTAAATCCGAGGGCACTTGGCAATTCTGACTCCCTTGAATCATACGTATTCTTAAACATTGATTCACCTTTTTCACGCCTATTTCGAATCTTTTATTTAGATTGTTTTGGGGGTTACTCATTTTCTCAAGTTTTAAAAGGAGAACCTGACCAATTCTTCGCGTTCTTACTCCCTCTTTCCCTCTCTCTCTCTCTCTCTCTATATATATCTCTCTCTAATTCTCCCTCACTTTCTTGGTATTAACTTTGCAAGCAGAGAACCCTGAAGAACCCTAAAGGTTGAAACCGTTCGGCTTTCTACTTCAGCCACTTGCCGAATGCATGCCGAAGTGGTCAAAAGAGGTAGTACTACCCCAGAAACTTGGGTTACCCCTGAAAAAGTTGGTACACTGGGCAAAAAGCTGGCTATCTGGCAAGGTTCAAAAGGAACCTTTAGCTTGAGAATAAAGACATTTCTCCTTAATAGTTATAACTGGAACCCCGATTCCTTTCGAATAAGCCAGGTTCCTTCTGTAATATATCCTACAAGATCTTAGCTATGCATTTCTCTTGGTGTAGCTTGTAGAACGTACACCACCGTAAGTTCTCTGCCTTTCGGACAACACTGCCTTAAAATTCAATTAAATTGCTGATTTGGCGGTTCTTGGGCACTGCGGCTACACTATCTTATCGGCTTTGGCCGTCTCTCCTTGGCCAAAAAGAGAGCTCGATAAGACCCCAGCCGGAATGGAAAGCCCTCTCGCAAAGAATACGGAGAATCGGGTAAACGGAGACCGGAGACCGAAGACCCGGAGCATAGTATCAAGTCGAGACCCTTGCAGTTGCGAGGAGCTAGCCGCGGCAAGCGGAGCGCACCAAATCCATCCGACACCGAACCCTCAAACCCTATCCATTTTTTTTTTTTGTAATCTTAAACGAAAGCTACGAAATCCAAAGCAATATCGTTTCGGTAACGGGAACGCGTCTAAAAGCGGAGATAACTGCGCGGCCCCACAATGCTGAACACCTTCAGTTCGGTGAGGCAGTACCTCAAGTTCGATCTCACGCGTGTTATCATCGACAACATCGTGTTCAAGCTCCACTACCGATGGACCTTCGTAATGCTCCTGGTTGCAACCCTGCTGATCACGTCGCGTCAGTATATCGGAGAGCACATACAGTGCATATCCGATGGTGTTATAGCGCCGGTCATCAACACCTTCTGTTTCTTTACACCGACCTTTACAGTGGTAAGTGATTATCTTGAATGCAACTCTGGGTGTATTTCTTTAAATTAGAGAGATCGATAGACCAGAAGTGAGAAGAGTCTGGACACCTTATATCACCAAAAACTATAAACTTTAAGAAGGTACATACTCTTCCTAAATACAACCAAAAGAGAGATAGAGAGACCCTCCCCATAGGGATCCACTAAGACATTCCTTAGGGGTTACCACTAATCTAAGAGATACCTTCAGGACTACCAATTAGTTTATCAGTTCAACATGATCCCCTTTTCCCCCGTTTAGGTGCGTGACCTGAACCACACCGCCTTCAAGCCGGGCAGCGAACCCCCCGGGATCGGGCACTATGATCCCGAGAAGCATCAGATCAAGCGACACGCCTACTACCAGTGGGTGCCCTTCGTCCTGTTCTTCCAGGCCCTGTGCTTCTATGTGCCGCACTTCCTGTGGAAGAAGTGGGAGGGCGGACGGGTCAAGGCCCTGGTCTTTGGATTGCGCATGGTGGGTCTGACCAGATACCTGAAGAACGATAGCCTGCGGATAGGCAAGCTCAACATCCCCTCGATGGCCGAGGCAGAGGAGCGTGTCAAGGACATTCGTCGGACGATGATCGATCGGATGCGATTGAATCAATCGTGGGGTGCTCACCTGGTCTTTGCGGAGGTTCTCAATCTGTTGAATCTCCTGATACAGATCACGTGGACGAATCGGTTTTTGAGTGGCCAGTTTTTGGCTTTGGGACCGCAGGCCCTGCAGGCCAGATGGTCGAACGAGGTGAGCATCCTGGACCTGGTCTTTCCCAAGGTGACCAAGTGCAGGTTCCATAAGTTCGGTGCCTCCGGATCGCTGCAGGATCATGACACCCTCTGTGTGATGGCTCTGAACATTATGAACGAGAAGATCTACACCATTTTGTGGTTCTGGTACGCCTTCCTTCTGGTCGTCACCGTCCTGGGTCTCATCTGGCGAGTCTTTACGCTGTGCTTCTACAGAAAGTAAGTAGCTCCTGTAGCTCTTAACCTCCTAGCCACCTGTAACCCTTCCTCCTACGCTAGTGTGACCTTCACCCGATGGTCTCTGTATTGGGCCAAGCCCGGGAGACTGGACGAAAACGAACTGGCGGCGGTGATTGACAAGTGCAACTTCTCCAACTGGATGTTCCTCTTCTTCCTGCGCACCAACCTATCCGAGTTCCTGTTCAAGAAGGTCATCTACCATCTGGCCAGCGAATTCCCCAATCCCGATCACGACAACGATATCAATGCCTATCGAGACCTTGGGCCATCGGGCCCCTCCACCAAGATCCGATATCCGGATATCAGCAGTCTGGACACCGTGGACGCGCCACTGCTCCACCTCCGGCATCCTGGGGCGACCACGCCGGACGGCGGCCAACTTCCGAGCACTTCGGAGATGACCAAGCTGCCGGTTTAATTTAATTTATTCATTTCAATTAACACTAGGCAATTAATTATCCAAGTTGTAGTCTTTACCCTCCTCGTTTTTTTTTTATTTTTGTTTTTGTTTTATACGATCATTTCATTTTAAATATATTTATTTTTAAGCGACACTTTTGCTTTGTTTTACTGCGATTTAAAAAGGCAACAGGTTTTTGGGGGCCACATAAAAATCCAGGTCTCAAAATGGCCGAAAGCGAACGGTAATTTCTTGTTTGGTATTTCAACAAACAGACAAAAAAAAAGCAGAAAAAAACAAAAAACACAAAACCAGACACCTTCAAAAGGGGGGGCGTGGGCGTGGCTTTTTCGAGTTTTGTACTGCGAGTGGCGACTGCGGTTTGGTGACCCAGTTCAAGCTCCATCCGCTGCGGTTTCGAAAGTGTTTCTTAGCTGTCAGGCCGAACCCAGTAAAACTGTCTAGCTGAGTGCCCGGGTCATTGTCTCTGGCCCCTGTCTGGGAATTTTCACTCAGTTTGCCTCCGAAGATCCCGAGATATCTGCGGTTAACTGGCCGTGCCTACCCAACCCCACGAATATATTTCTTTCCCCTTTTAAAAATTCGAATAATTTTCCTGGAAAAGGTGCCAAATACGAAAACCTTTCAAACGGAAATTGCTGGGGATTTTGCCTCAGAAGATCTCCAGTTATCAGAGGTTACATACCGAACCCGTCCAGGTAAGTGATTTCCACTGCAACATTATTATCTCCTCTAGACCTAAACGACATTTTATTAGATTGTCATCAAAAGATCCTGAGTTTTGATGTCAGCAGATAACCCATATAACTATTTGTAACGATGTACGATAGCGAACACAAACTGAGCCAGGGCCAATCATCTAATCAAATGTGTTTTCTTGAACTCATAGAGGCACAAGGCAAATGCAATTCGAATATTACAAATGTACAGATATATAATAAATTAAAATATAAATAAATAAAATAAACATATGGTAAGCCATAGCAAAGTAAGGCTTATTCTCACAGATAACGATGTACTCGTACACATTCCGCTCTGTCACAACAAGATCCGTATTTGGACAGTGTTTTTTTTTATGTATTTCCAGCAAAGTTATCAATTAGTAGGAGAAGCTTTTTGGGGCCGACACATTTTGCACTTGGTTTTGGCAATTATTGCCAAATCGGAGACGTCACCGCGGCACCGTCTTGCGCCACTCGCAGCGAGGTGTAATGGCAAGCTAGTTATGACACCTGCCTGCCACCGAAAACGGTAGTCCAGCATTCGAATCCGTCAGTTAATCTCCAACTGATTATCCACAGCGACAAATATAAAGAATGTCAGAAAGGATTATAACTGAGAGTACTTGAAATACTTTTTACACATTTATTTGAACATTAAATGAAGGTATTTAAGATATTTATAAAAGCATTTATTGTCGCAATCTTATTATATATCTTATAATATTTTACCGGCACTTCCCTTCCCCTCTCTCTCTCTCTCGAAGTGCTCTACTTTCGAATTCACCATTTTAAATATTTATTTAAATCTGACAGACATCTGATATTGATATCATTTCGGTTCTGTGTAGCTGACAAGATATCGCTTTGATGGCTTGCGGTCAATGCCAACCAGGTAAGCGGCCAACGCAAAAGTTCAACTTTCAAACGGACTCCGACGACTCCCCTCCTCAATGTAGTAGAAGGGGAATATCTCGGTCTCGGTCTCAATCTGTATCTAAGTCTGAGTTGGAGTCTGGGCCCGATGCCTGATCAGGTTTATTTCTTGTCGCCTTTGTCGCCGCATCGCGCGAGATATCCATGTTTTTTTTTTTGGTCAGAACCAACTCGATTTGGGTCTGTTCTGCTTTATTCTGTATTGGCATCGGCATCGCCATCGCCTGCATATCAAGTGATTTCTTTCGCTTGGCCAGCAAAAAAAAAAATAAATAAAATGAAGCCAGCTCTCGAATATATCAAATAATAAATAATGGGCCTCTGTCACTGCCCTTTCATTGGGTGAGAGTCTCTACCTTATGGCACTCTTTATTGTGGCTATTTTAGTTTTAATTTAACATTTAGTTTAGTTACAAAGCATCTCATTAAAGTATTCAAATAAATACGCCCGTATTTATGCAAATAAAACAATAATAATAAATAAATAAGTACATAAGATATAATCAAAAAACAATTGTAAATTATATTCGCTTCTTGTTATTTCCATAAAATAAATCTATATTAAAAACAAGTTTCGGTTAATACCTAAAAGTTATTTAATTTAAATAACAAAGCAATTTAATTGTAGTTGTTATGGCAATCTTTTGAAGCCATAGAAACCTAAGAACTATAAAGAATAATACATCAATAATTTAAATAATAAAAAAGTCCAACGTATCTTGTTTAGCTCATTGAATAAAAATCACAGTGATAGGATATCTTACTATTCGACTTCGAAGGAGAAGACTGCATACATTTGTTCCCCCTTTTTTGGCATTGTTTTCTTTTTTTGGTATTTGTTGCTTTTGTTGGTGCCATTGTTGGTTTTTACTCCCCGCTCTGGTGAATGACCGTTAACATTTATGAGATCGAATTTGGAGATCGAAATGGTCTTTTGGTTGTCTCCGTTTCTCGTTTGGGTAAGCCAAGTATTGGTTTTTTTTCTCTGATTTCGATTTTTCTTTTTTGTTGGTGTTGTACTCGTACGTATTTCTTGTGACTTGTTCTATTGAGTTGTCTGTGTTCGTTGGGATAGAGTGTTATAGAGGTGTGTAACTGACCTGAAATTTGGTATTGGACTAGATGAAGATCTCCGGGAGCATTGTCAGTGTTACAGATAGACCCCGCTTGCCCTGTTCCCGAAATAAACTGAACTTTACTATGGGGACAAGATGAAGATTTTTCTTTAAATCCCTCTGCTTTCGATCCCACATAATGTGCAGTCTAGACTGCCCGTCGGGCATACCTTATCAATTATCCAAATTGATGCGACAATTAACACTTTTGAACTTTTGCAGCTGCCTGGAATTTCTTTTCTTTATTTTGTTGAGGGCCTCTTGAGAGCTCTATTATTATGCCCTGGCTGGAATATTTGTTGCCAATAAATTGTATGCAATTGGGACACTTGTTGCATACATTTATTTGCCAATCTCTTGGCATGCAAATTTATTTCAATTGCATTTAATTTGTGCGGATTAGCAGCGGACACCGCCGTAAGCCCAAAAAAACGGAACGGGGGTCCTGGGAGGGTAGTAGTTACGAGTGCGAGCACGGTCCCCCAATTATATGAGACAAGACCCAATTTATGGCGATTTATTAGCAATTTAGAGAAGTTCAGGCCGGGCCTCATTTGCTATTCGAATTTGGGCACAGTTTTAGCTCGGAATTTTCCCGTAACTTTCCACCACGTGATTCGGTTTTAAGATAATTGTCTCAGGGCGGGCCTTACCCCTTATTGATGTGGGATTTCATTTATTTTGAGCTGGGTTTCTTGGAGATAACTTCAAAATACATTAATTACTAAAGAACTAAGAGAATTACAAATTTTAGAACACATTTGTAGATAACCTGAGAGGTTTCCTTATTAGATAACTAGTAAAAATATTGGAAATATATAAATAAAATATTTCAGACTTATAAATATTTATCACAAATATATTTTTAAAACTATTTTCCATCACAAAATCAAAGAAATATTTATCCTTGTAAAACTCCTCTCTTTATTGAGTAAGTTTTCCCGTGTGAACGACCTTCGTCGCTGGCCATTTTCCGCATTTTCCGCCAAACAAGGAAGAAAAGCTGGCGTTCTTTGTGCTCCTTTGTGTCGTCATCTGGCTTGGTCCTTGCTTGTTTCCCTGCTTCCGCGAATGACGCAAATATCTAAGCGCGTAGGTCAGTTCGAGTGGCATTCGTATTCGGAGTTGAGAGTCCTGAAAAACAGGAAGAGAATTGCAAACAGGAACAGGATACGACGGGCTCGCTGCTCACTGCTCTCTCGCTAGCTGCTCTCTCTATCTCTCTCTCTCTCGCTCTCTATCTTGTTTTCCTGGGTGGGAGAGATCCACCCCCAAAAAAAGAAAAGGACTCATGACGCAGCATTCGCGACGCAGCACAAGGACTTTGTCGGGTAAGCAGACGCGAATGCATATATTCCATTTGAAATTCATGAATTCAACTCGGATTTTCAGGGTTGACCGCGTTGTTTTAGGGGTTGTTCCACCTCATCGTCGGCCTTCGCTCTTTGCGTCTCTCCCATGCCCTTCCTTTATCCGCCACTCCTGCTATTCCCCCCATTCCGGCAGCATGTGACACTGCACACGTTTCGAAATCGCTGGAAAATGCCCGAGAATTTTCCGTATGCGCTGGATGAGGCAGTCTCTGATCTGTGATTTATTTATATTCTGGTTTTCTCTGGTCTTGACAATGACCTTGAACATCTGGCCAACAGCTAGATCTATTTCAGAAATCCCCCAACACAGACCATGCACATATATGTAAATATTTATATACAGGAAATCCTTAACCGTTTTCGTATACAAAACTTTTCCATCAGTCTCGAGTGCTATTGACCCCAAAGTTTACAATGTTGATAATGAATTTTGAAATATATTTATAATCACATGAGTTTTTTTACATTACGCAATCGAGAACCAGGCCTTCATGTGATGGTTCCATAATCATAATGACCAAAGCCTGGGCATATACATATGATATATCTATAGGAAGAGTTGGGCTTGACGACTTAACCCCACCTTTCAGTTGAGATACATTTTAGGTGTCAGTCGCATTATTCCATCCCATTTAACACCATAACACCCCTCAATCAACCTGCTAGCAACCTTCGTTCCTATCTCTATGTTCGCTAGGAATAAAATAGAATTTGTTTTTTTTTAATTTTTTGTTTTCTTTCTTCCCCTAGAAATCTTTCGAGTGAGAGAGGAGGGAAGAGGGAGTAAAATGGGAAATTGATAGGAGACAGGGCACAGGGTGACAGTTGAAATGCTGATAAAGAATCGACACGATGCGATTAAAAATGTGTTTGAAGAAGGTCTCTAGGCTCCTCTCCTCCACTCGTGAAAAATCATACAAAATATACTTACAGCATGTTCATTTATTTTCGAAAATATAAAATGAGTATTTTACTTTTTAAGAAACTATTTGAATAGTTGAGAAGTTTATACAGCTCGAAAGATTAAGGCTTTAAAGTAATAAGATTAAATGTATATTTTCTGTTCCAATACATAAACACATATCGTAGGTATCTGACAGATCGTTGATCTACGTTTTCGTTGTGTACATCATCGTTATGGTGTACTTATTCCGGGCTCTTGGGCTCTGTCACCGAGATCGGTGGCCAGCGCGAATTAGTGTCGCATGCCCCAATGATGATAGCGCCTCAAGGCGCTTTCAATTTAAGCAATTACGCAACTGTCCGTCCGTTGAACTGTCCGTCCGTCGTACGGGAGTACGGGAGTAACGGCAGTACGAGAACCAGGTTGCGCTCTCTTTGAGCTTAATCAATCAGGCCGCAAATTGAGCTGGCTTAAATGATCTCTCGTCCAATTGCCAAACGAAGGAATGTCAAATCCAATTCCGATTGATTGCATTCGTCGTTCGAACGGAGGTCACCAGATCTCTGATCTTAAGCCGCACACCGAACGAAATATTGACTTAAAATTGGGATCAAATTTAAATGGAGTCGATGGTAACTTATTCTTTTGATATTATATATAAATAATCTCTTTCAAGATCAATATATTATTCATAAATGTATGTACATTCTTAAGGGATTAAAACCCATATGGGTATGATCTTTGCTCAAATTTATTCTAAGTGCATTCCCGATTCCGCGGGGAATTCTAAACTTGGACCCCAGAGCTTAGATCTCACGAAACTGGGTCACACTTGCCGATCAAAAGATCTGACTACTTGAGAGCAGTCAAGGTGCTCGTTGAGCAGGTCCAAAAAGCATCGAGGGTTGCACCATTTCGGGGCAACGTCAATTAATCGATTATTTATTTCTTCAGATGCAATATACCTATAAATGGTATCGAATTTAAGCATTACAAGCTGCTGTTAATATACTTTGTAGTTGCTTTGAGCAATGTACATAAATCTTGACTTTCTTTCTCCTGAATTTTGAAGAATTGAAAGGAACACTTAACGTTTTTAATGAAAAACTTTGAAAATATATAAATAAAAGTATACATAACTAAAATCCAGACTCTAATTTATAATAAATATATTAATTAAATAGTAACTCTATAATTTCAAGTGATTATTTCTTATTTACATTTAAAAGAAACTCTATAAAGATCAATGAAAATCCTCTTAAAAAACCTTTAGAATTTTATGAAAGTTCTTACAAGCTTCTTTCTGATCCCTTATTTAAAATCATGGTGAAATTCTTGCGTTACCTTTTTCTAGAATTTATTTTCAACTTGATTTGAAAAGCACTCAAATTGCGCAAGCGTGGCTTGAAGAGAGTGAGCGAGACATTGTGAAGAATTGAGTGTGAGAGAGCATCTGTCTGGTCTCACCTGCGCTCGCTGCTGTTCCACTGCCAAGCGTTCCCCGCTCTCAGCCTTCGTTTCAAGTCTAGCTCGTTCCAGGCCCACAAATGAAAACTTATTTTGTTAGGTTTTTGAATATTTTTTTGTTTTGTTTCTTCTTTCGGTGTTTGTTTTTGTATTTGGTTTTTTTTTATTCTTGTGATTTTCTCTATACTAGATTGTATGTGTTGTTTGTGTCTCAGTTTCTTTATTACAACTTACAATTAACAGAGGCTTAAGGGCTATGAAAAAAAAAATTGTGCTGCTGCTTCAGTGTGGTGTTTACAAAGCTTTGTTGATTGATTTGATCCCGCTCTCACTCTTTCTCTCTCACCGCGCTAATGAAGTGAGAGTAAGAGTGAGCAGCGCCGCTGCTGCTGCGGCGACCACACCCCATTTACCGTTGGCCACCGTGGGGGCCGCATTACAACCGTCCGTGTCGCACGTGTAGATGCAACTCCGATAGTCCATGCGATCGCCCTTGTTGCGCACATAGTCACAGTAGTTGCCCAGATCCTTGGAGCTGCAGAAGCGCTTGGCGCCGATGCCGCCCTCGAAGCGCCCGACATGCTTCACACAAAACTGGGCGCCATGGACGCTGGAGCAGTTCTGGGGCTGGATGTCCGGCTCGTCGTACCGCTCGAACCATTCGCCGCACTGGAACGGCTGTTGTGTGTCGCTAGTGTCGCACACGTAGCAATCGATGGCGGTCACCGTTGTCATTCGCAGGCTCAGCAGGCCCAGTAGGCACGGGAGGAGCAGGAGGCTCCTGGTCATGATGGGAGAGCGGAGAGCGCCCGGCGGCGAGGAGGTCATTACGTCACGCGGAGAGGCGAGGGCGAGGCGAGTCTAGGGTATCGAGTATCGAGTATTGCTTAGCAGTCAGCGTCGTCAGCAAATGCCAAGTCCGTACTGGGACTGAAACGGCGCTGTGACTTCGCTTCGTTTCCACCGTTCCATTTCGTTTCGATTCACTCATTGGCCTACAAGAGGCCAAGGTGCGAGGGGCAACGGGCATGAACGGCGCGAATGAGCGAGAGAGAGAGGAGCTGGCTAGCTTGGCTCGTTTCTAGCCAGATCTAACTGGTTGCAGAGGTCAAGCGTAGGTCACCTGGTGCGCCATCGAATTTCGGTTTAATATATTGAAGTGTTTTCGAAACAAGACTTTAAGCTTGTATTCTTTTCGATCATTTCTGTCGTCGAAATCAAATTAGTTTCGTTTAGATTTGCCTTTAAATAAGGCGATGATACCTTTTTTAAAGCCTTATTTTCTTATTTCGGCTTAACCAGAATTGTAGTTCATTATTATTGTATTATTATTTGGCTAGGATCAAGCTAGATTCCGTGGTTAAAACCAGTTGAGCAAGTTTTAATTTTATTAACACACTGAAATATCATTGAAAACAATGTAGATAGATAACCGATCTGTTAAACTCCCTAAGTATATAAAAAAACTAAGAATTCCCTATACATTTCTTATATTTTAAACTAAAACTTCTAAAAGCACTTCTTAATTTGCCTAAAGGCTTATCGAAGGGATCTACAAATTTAGGTAGCCTTGGTAATAGATTATAGCCCAACTCAATTGGCATCTCTGACGCTGACTTGGCTCTCTCTCGCTCTCTCTCTTGTCTTCGGTGGCGATTTGTTTGCTGTTGGCAGTAGAAACCGGTTGCCAGGCAACACGGCTAGAACCAACTTCTAGGGCTAGCTGGTCTATCCAATGGATATGGCTTTGATACGTCCTGCGCTGGCGCCCTCGTTATCGTTAATCGGCAATCGGGGCCGGGGTTATCACTTATCGGTTATCGGTGCTGACCCCACCTGAAACTTGTTGTGCAGCCAGCAACAGGTAAGGTATTTTGTACGTGACGCTAGCGAGCTAACACGCGCACACATAGAGAACAAGCTGCGGCTACGGATACAAAGATACAGATACACAGATACAAAAAAAAAAAGCAGTCGAGCTCAGCTCTTTGTTCTTCTGTGTTTTTTGTTTCCCAAGTTGAGGTCTTCTGTTGGCATTTTTGGTATGCTTTCTTAGGTGGTTTTAAATCACCCTTACCCAAACAGGTATAACGACATTTTAAAAGAGCACTTCAATTTCTGAAGCGATTTCTCAATAAAAACAAAGCAATTTAAGTAAATGTATTCGAAAGCTGGAGGAATTTATAACTTATGCTCAGGGGAGCTATCTTGGATATGTAATGGGCATTTTAGGGTGTTCGAAGCTTCGATTCCCCAAGGTGCAATTGCCATCTTGTTCTTTTTCCGTGGAGTGGGCAACTCCAAACCAAAACGAGGGCATTCAACTTCTTTCAGTGCTTCTCCCACTGATTCTTCCACCCGAGATTCTTCGCGAAGAGAGAGAGAGAGAGAGAGCGCTGCCGAAGAACTGGCATTGTCAACCGATCAAGCCCGATCCGATCCCACCACCACCCTCCGTCACCCAATCGTTTCAAAAGAAGCCAGTCCAAGCCAAGCCCACGACTTGGTAATTGAAAGCCAAGCCAGGCTGGATTTCTTGTTTTGGACCCATATACAACCCGTACCCGTACTTTGGATCGAACTGGCCGAGTTTGGAATGCAGGGAAACATTTCAAACGATCACAACGATAGTTCATCACTCCCTTGAGTCATTGCGATCCGCACTTGGTGAAACACGAATTTCCACCTCATTACAGTCCAAAGTCGAACATGATCTTCATTGGAGGGCATCCAGTGACCAGAGAGCTCCCAAGATCGGGGGAGGAGTAGAAAAAGTCAAGTGCTATATGCTGCATGTTACATGAAGGAGATCTTGTAGACATTTAAATGCTGTTGAAGATCGTATTTTGGGTAATTTCTATTGCTCTATTGCCGGGAATGTGAGGAAAGATCACTTAGCGATAAGTCAATGTACTCTTTATGTTCGTCAAATTGATCGCTTAATGACCGATTTCGAAAGCAGAGTTGGGCATATGTAAAACAATTGAAGAGGCTACAAAGGTCAATTAAATAAAATGAAGAAATACATTTGAATGTTTATTGATGCATTCTGTAGGAGATAAATGGCTCGTAAAATGGTTAGACATTTATGAAGATCATAAAGATTTTTCAGATACTTAGTAAGATTGTGTAGTTTTGAACATATTCGATGATTTAAGAAGTATTTATAAGGGGACGATTTATAAGATGTTTATGAAACCATCATGGATTTCTCATGGTTTAGGATGACATTATTTATAATTTTTAGTATATAGTCTTACAAGTTAAAAGTTTGATAATCATTTTGGAACTTCCCCAGCTTCATTTATAGTGGGTTTTCTTGGTAAATTTTAACGACCGTACCAGAGATATTCGATGGCCTTATTTTCCCCCATTTCCTACCGACAGGAACTCTATTTTAAGCACCTTTAGATGATTCTTTGCCTGCCTACGTGATGAATTCCCGTTCCACGGACATTGACGATCTTCGAGTTCTTCAAAACAGATGCTCGGGCTCACGCTATATATAGAATATACTTGAGATGTTTAACGGGATGCTGGGGTCCCCGGGCTTGCAGATATGCCTTGAGTTTACCGATCTCCCAGCGATATACAGAGAAGAAATATTTTTCAATTATGCATTATCCTTTTATATGAGATTATTCGAGAGGTAGAATATTTTTCTAATTTATATAATTACCATGATATTCCCACTATCTTTAAATTATAGATCAGGATAGTCTCGATCCACTCTATTTTTCTCTCTGTGTAAAATGAGCCAGACATAAAAGGAATCTGCAACCCCCTCTTTGCCACCCCCTCTGTCTGTTTTTTTTTTTTACCTTCCTCCCCTTCCTCTTTTATTCGCCTCTTTTAAGGAAGCAACCCAAAAAGGAAGTTGCAAAAAACAGGAGCAGCTGCTGCGGATGAGCGAGAGAGTTGCACAAATGAGTGAGTTTCTTGCATCCGCTCCCATTGAGAGAGTAATGCCAGGTGAGAGAGGGCGACCGCTAAAGAGAGCGGGAGAGAGTGAAAGAGTAAGGATGGTCCATGGTGCAGTTGCAACACACTGAGATAAATCAACGTCGGCGGTTCGTGCTCCCGCTCACGTACAACCATCGGTATCGATACCGCAACGATACCTGGCCGTAATGCAGGCAACCGGCAGCGAGAGGTGCAGCGGGTCGTGTGGTTAATGGCAAGATTGCGACAGACGTGACACTTGGCCAGGTGAGGCGCTGCCAACGATACCGGTACCTTTCTTTTACCTTTGTCCACCACACGCATGTTTGCCCTGCAATCTTTTCGGAGTACAGTTTGTGATCAGAAATGTTTAATGTAATTCAACATTTAAATTAAATAATGCTTTAATAACTCTAATTAAATTCTCCAAAAGAAATTTTCAAAAAAAAATGCTAACCTTATTAGGTAATAGACGGACAACTCTCATTAACGGACAACAATAAAATCTGGGTATATATAATCAACTTAAATGTAGATATTTAAAATTATTAAACTAATCTTTTAGTAATCCGATTTCGAATAGATCCGAATAGGATTCTATCCTGACTCTATAATAAAATAGTTTTTAAATAAAGAAGGACATACTGACGTATGTATATTCCATGGCATAAGCTTAAGATAGATTAATGAAACACGAGCACAAACGTGCGCGGATTGTATCCCCCTGATCGTAGATTGTATCCACAAAAACCCCCAACTCCTGACAACTTCAAACTTCAATCGGACTTACATTTACTCGCTTCTCAGGTCCGTGGCAATGACAACGCACTTAACATTTTTTCCAAGCTCTCTCACTTTTTTCGTTTTTATTTTTTGTTTTTTTTTGGTTGGCTTCGGGTTTTGATTTCTTTTCGTATGCCAGAAAGTGCGCAGTTTATTGTAGCCCCATAAAAAGACCATGTCAAGACGAACGAGCCCGAAAAAAACCTTAATTTTAAATTAAAGGCAACACGAACTCGCCGCATGATACAAATGTTGATGGGGATGGGGACACGACCGATTTCTTTAGGGCCAGGAAGCAGTGCCGGAGCCAAGAAATATTTTTAGGGAAGAGCCACAAACTATTTCTTGAGGTTTACAAGAGGTTGAAGCCAGAGCAGGATGGTTTTCATTCTAATATTCCTTCTTTCTTGTTTGAAACGCCCTTTGAAGCTTCATTTAAGATATCTAAATTCTTACAGCTTTATCAGTTCAATAATTTCTTTAAATATTTTTAAAGTATTAGCCCCCCAAAAACCCCTTAAGGCCCGCCACTGGCCGAAACTTAAGACAAAACCGGCAAAGGGGCGTACAAAAGGGACGGGAAGGGATTCACAACTCGACTCGATTGGAATCGGGCTTAAATGCGGTTGCAATGGCAAGCACTTCCCGCACTCCGATATGTGTACAACATATCGCCATATGCATATGGCACAGATAACTGTAACTCGAGAGCCGCCCATATTGGTTGATTGACTAACTGACGCATTGACTGTCTGACTGGCAGACAGAACAAAGTGTGCGCACACGCCGAAAGAGTCAGCTGAAATTGGGATCCAATATCAAGTCGGTTTTCGAGAAGAAGCACGTTCCTATCTGAATCTGATCTATCTTGGGAATACAGAGAATAGAATATGCTGAAGGCAAAATTTAAATGGCATCACAATATAAACATAAAGGCTATATGATGACATTTGCACATCAATTAAAAAACAAATCTAAGGTTTACGGTTAAATAAATCTTGAGCTACTGATCACTGTTCTACTCTTACTGATCAATCACAGATTCTTATAAGATCTGTGCTTAAATATATATAGCTAAAAAGTACTATGTAGTTATTTAATTTCTTGGAAATTCATTTAAGCCATCAATCAGATTTAACAGATTTTTGATATCCAATTAATGACAGTCACTAGAAATATTATCTTTGAAGTTGTTATACAATTTCTACCAACCATTACCATTGAAACTTTCTATTTTTACCACCATTAATATAATTTATTATAATTTTATTTTTAAATTCCAAAATCAGGTTTTTTTTATAATTAATGCATCTTTCATTTATAAATGAGCTCATCTCCCCCGAGCCCGCAGATTGCAGAGCATATCCTAAGAAATTTGTGTGCACTGAAAGAAATATATTAATGGAATGGTAAAAGTATAAAATAAGAAATATTTTAAAGTTTTCTTTATGTTTTTATTGCCACAAAAATAAACAACAGTTCCTTTTAAAGTCTGACTTGTGGAAATAATAAGTAAATGCATTTTTCTCTCTGTGCACGTTTAGAGAATGGAGTTTTTTGTTTTTCCTTACCTTTTTTCTTAACCTTAACTTCTTGAAAAGCCAAACAAAAGAAAAGTTGGCCAAAAAAGAATGAAAATAAGTGGACAAAAAGCGGAATCCAAAAAAAAAAGCGGCCAGGCAAGTAAAGGAAAGGTAACAAAAGGGCGCTCAATTGTGGGAGCGGGGTTATATTGAACAATACGTATACGTACGTATTTCTCCTGGGCAATTGCTGCTCCAATTTTAGTTCATTGCTAGCGATCACTTTAATTTAAGGCTTAATTCGTTTAAATAAACAAATATAGCGTGCTCACAGAGAGAGAGCGAGAGAAAGAGCGAGCTGGAGAGCGGGTGTTTGCTCTCTTCAGCCCAAGCTGGAGATGCGAGAGAACAGATAGCGCGAAAGAGAGAGCGACTCAAACGCACTCAAAGTGTGTGAGCAAGAGCGACAGCGGCTCAAGTGAGCGTAGTGCAGAGAGAGCGCGAGCGCGAGCGACGAACACCGAACACTGAGCGCTGAACGTTGAGTTTGATTTGAGTCGGGCGCATGTGAAACCAAAACCAAGCGGCAGTCGACGGCGACGGCGACTCGAAAACAGAAAAAACACCGAAAAAACGGAGAAAACGCACACGGAGCTGGAAAAATCAAAGACAACACCGAAAACGAAACAAAATACGATCCGAAATCTGAGAAAAATATTAGTTTTGTGCTGCGTTCGCCAAACGGCATTTGTTGTGCGATAATTCTTTTTTTTGTGAACTGTGTGTGACTCGAAAAACTCCGTGCATTTGGCATTTCTTTTTTTTTTTTCATTGAGTTTGCTGTGTGCGCGGTTTAATTTGGAGATTTTCCCGCGTCCCCCCACCTCCGTTCCGTTGTGTTTTTATTATTTTGGAAATAATCTGGAGAAGAGCGAACGTAGAACTGTAGCGAACCTGTTTCATGCTAATTCTACGGCCACCTGGCAGCTGATTCGAAAAACACACAAAAACCGTGAGGAGGAAGAAGAGGAGGAAGCAGGAGAAGCTGGCGAAGAAGAAGAAGCAGGCGACGGGAATTCAAGACAAAAACAAACACAAACAAATACCATTCACACAGACACTCACTCGTTCACTCGCTCGCACACACACACACACACACAAGCACACCTACTCGCGCGCCATGCTGTGACAACAACAAAAAATTCAATATAAAGAACTAACAACAAGCCGACCTTCCAAGGAGCAAGGCGATAAAGAGAAGGCGCGTCAACGAACGGTATTCTGCGTAAGTCTACTAAACTAAACAGTTCCAAATTAAAGTAAAAACAACAAAAACTATGCGTTATAAGCGTGGCAAAGAATATAAGATTAAGAAAATGCATTCTCCAACGAAAGCTGTCTCAAAGCGTGTCGAGCTTTCGAGCCGAGCTTTCCGCTGCGAGCGAGCGAGATGGAGCGACAGCGACTAGCACGGATTTCGTTGTATAATCTCCCCAGAGATTGACGCGATATGTCAGCCTTGAGGCGGTACTTTGATTACCTTGATTAGCAGCCATTTAAGCCAATTGGTCATGTGATCAGCACAGGTTAACCGGGCTACTCCTCTATATTATTTCTATAAAGACATATCGTTAGTTGGAGTATTCACTGAGCTTGAAAGAGATCTTTGTATTTACTAAAAGTACTTAAGCATCAGTTATCGATTCTATTCTAAATGATTCAAGGGAGTTACATATATGCACTTTCAGAAATTACTATACAAATTCTCATAGAACTTAAAGTTTTAGGTTTCCAGAGTTAGATGGGTCTCAATATTCTATCAAAATATATTAGAGTATTCTTCTCTATCTATTAAAAAACTACTTGAGGATTGTGAAGCTTCAGAGATTCTCTAAAATGTCTTTCAGAGATAATATTTCAAATATAAAAATATTTATTATAGATATTATTTTAAGCCTAAGGTAATTGGTAATTCTTCCTAGAGAATCTAGGTTTCCCATAGATTTGAAGTGACTGAAGACACTAAAAATTAATAAGATTGCCCCGATTCTTCTATATACTGTACACTTTTTCTAAGGTCTTAATTCCCCTTCTTCTGGTTCAAGTCTCAAATACATTTTTATAAGAACTCTCTTGGTTTCCTCTCTGCCGGTTCATGTCTCAATGGATATTGTCTAAAAACTCCCTTATTCTTGTTCTTCTTCTTGCATCATTTTCCAATCTTCGCCACCTCAGCAATTGTCTTACCTTTCTCATTTTCCCAATCTCAATATCTTTCCGGTTCTTATTTGATTTTCCACTCCTATTTTGTGCCTACAATTAACATCTTGTCCCCGCCATAAAGTCATTTTTTACTTCCCCACGGAGTGCTGATATTTTTCCCACCCAAACACTTTAATAGGCTTCCCCCTTTTACCAGCGATCTTCCTGCTTCTTGTGTTTCTTCTAAACATTTTCCTCTTTGATGTTCCTCTTATTAGCTCCCCTTTTTTTTTATCGTTTCCACCATTCTTTCCAACGAATCTTGGCGCGTCATCATTTTTCGTTTTCCGTCTACACAGAAACTAAAGTTTTATTAATTTGAATTTAATTTGAACCGAAAATAGTTGAAGCTATAATCTGATCCAAAAGATCAAGCTTAAAAGGGTACCGAAATCTTTATAAATATATGACCTAAGCTAAGAACTGATTGATCGTTTTTCTTACGGTGTATCGGCTTACCTTAGAAGTCTGGAGTCTGGTTGGGTTCGGCGACATCTATGGCATCCCATCTCTCTGCTGCCCAGAGACATCTCGGGCTGGGCCCCTCTCTGCCACAAATTCTTCCCCCCTCCAAACGGAAATGGTCAATTTAGGTGACGCAGAACAGTGGCCGCTCATTGTTTTCGAGCATGTGTCTCCAATCAGAGAAGCCAGCCAACCGGCGGGAGAAGTCTCTGTGAAGGAGCTACTAGGTAATACCTTGCCTTCCCTGCTTGCTTTCTCTATTTCCCCCTTTCTTTTCTTCCCACCCTGAGTATCCCTATTAAGTGCACGCTATTTTGCGGTTTCTCCGTTCTCCACGGCGTGATCCTCAGTCATCCTACCCGGCAACTGCATGCAAAGTTACTAGAGATGGAATGGGATGACCGACCCGGCTGGTTTTGGACCAGCTGTCGCGTACATAGACTGCGCCAGAGATGGCAGCGTGAGGCGATAGTATTTTGATTCGATTTCGATCAGTACTTGACTGGCTAAAAGGTTGCTAAAAATGCTAAAAGGGGTTTTCTTCTCTCTTATTATAAATTAGTTTAAAGCAGGCGTGGGCACGAAATATAACGGAAAAAGCAGCGGGAGTAGGAAGAGCCCATCTTAGTGCTTAAAGTAATATGTACTTTTAGCTTGATTTACTTTTTCCAGTAAATAATTATCACCTCAAAGCGTATCTAATTTGTATAATGCTTTTCGAATAATTTATTAGTCAGTAATAAGTTATTTCCAAATTGCAGTCACTGATCTTAACTGTTTGGCATTTCCCCAATTCCTGACGTGAGTCGTGCTTTATTCCAAATACCATCGCTAGCACGTAACACACACGGTCGCACACTCGCAGCACACCCCGAAGGGCGACTTCCGCTCCGGTGACCAGCTGCTAACCAAATAACAAAACAAACCCAACCAAACCCTAATGAAATCGAATAAACCCCGTACACCCCGTACAACTCCCGTGTACACCCCGGCGAATGCAATTAAGTCAGTCAGATGACGTCACAACTGCCAAAGGCACAGACTCTAGTACAAAATGCTAAACAAAAACAACAACAAAAAATGGCAAAATATAAAGGCACAGATTCCGAATGCAACTGGCATTGCAATTGCAATTGCAGTTCTCGTGCGCTGTTTGCATTCATGTTAAGGTTAAGCATGTTAAAGCTTTTAAAAAGACCCGAGACATGAGCAGCAGCTACAAAGTGTGTGCAAACACACACACAGCGAGTGTGCTAAATTTTATTTGCCAAATGAAACAGCCGTCATAAATATTTGAAAGTATTGCAAAACAAAAAAAAAAACAGCAAGAAAATAATATGGGAAGAACCAAGTGGGCGAAGTGCTAAACACAAAACTCTTAATGTCAACTCAAGTTAATTGCCATGAAAGAGATTCAGTATGGAAAATATTTTAGAAATACAATTTAGTGAGTAATAAGTAGTTACCTTTGAACATAAAATTCTTAAGGGATTCATGCGCAAATATTTTAGAAATACAATTTAGTGAGTAATAAGTTACCTTTGAACATAAAACTCTTAAGGGATTCATGTGCATTTCTTATGATGTTGTAAAGGTAAATAGGTTGTAGTATTTCTACTCGGTACGTGGCAATTAAGCTGACCTATCAGGTCAGTACTCTGCACGTCACCATGAATTAGGTTTTAGATGAAGGTAACACGTAGCATAGTTCTAAGGTAGCTAAGTTAATTAGGAGAAGTCTTCTCGTATAGAAGGGTAACCTAGAACTATTTAAGAAATTAATTTAAATAGAGGAAACCAAAGCTTGTATACCCTTCCAGTTGGCAATTCCTTCCTTCAATCGAATTGGAAATATATTTTAACTAAGCTATAATTAAATCAATTAATATCAATTCTGTACATGCTTGTTAATATTCAGAATTTCACTTAATAAAACGTATTTATTTATTCAAAGGAACTATTATAAATATTGTAATTATAACTCTCGCTTCTCTTAATTCCTATTCCCTTGTATCGTTCAAGATCACTACAGTGTTAGTTATAAACCCAGCTTTATTTTATATATATTTATTCTAGATAAATATGCAATTGCTTCCCATTAAAAAAACAGAAGGGCTTGAAAAAAAAAAACAGATGCCAACAAAGTAGGTTTCAAAAGGCGTTTGTCAAGCGGCGACTTGTAAATAACATGAATGCAATTGCGTTGACCTTTTTGCAAAACAATTGGTGTAGCTGACACCCCCTTTTTCCGTCACATTTCCACACCTGGGTGACAAGCCCGCAACAAATGGCAATTTGCACACAGCTGAATTTCAACAAAATCCGCGCCAAAATCAACTACTTGATGATGGCAGCAGCACTTGCGCTGCAGTCAGGCCCACGGCCCAGCCCCATGGCCTTGGCAATGAAAATGCCTGGCAAAATGAAGGAAAATATCAGCAACACAACAAGTGCCAGCCAGCCAGCAGCTGAGCTGCATGTGTGTAAATGTCTGTGTGTGAGTTTGTGGGGGGGAAATATAAAATATACGTACATAAATAAAGAGTTAAGTGGCGGAGGGGCCTGCTGTGGGTTAAGGGGGATGATGCATGCGGTGGGCGGTGGGCCATTGTCAGCGGAGCCAACGGAGCGTTGAGGAAGCATAGAACTGGGCTTTAGGCCCAGGAAGGAGACAATTTAAGCACCTAAAGGGGTTAAGAGGGGCAATGGGAAGGGGGGCGAGGGTTGGCTAAAAGGCGGTCGGCCTAGTCAAGTGCAGGTAGTATGAGAAGCTTTTTGTTTCTGTTTACAGGCACTTAAGGGGAAAGCCGATGCCTTAGCAATCGAGTTTTAGCTGAATGCCTTTCATGAGAACCATCGGAATGTTGTCGGAACTTTATTTGTTTGAGCTATTTTGTGAAGAATGCAATGCCCATTAATGAAAAGGTGTATAGAGATATATATTAAATAGGTTTAAGTATAAGGTTTCATTCGAAAATCGTTCACATATCGAATCTATCGATAATAGAATTAGGTAAATGCCAGCACAATGAGGTTTCCATTACTATATAAGGTGTGTTTATTTTAAACAGATACATTGTTTTGTTTATAAAATCTAGATTAATTCAAAAATCATAGAAATATCGAAATTATCGATAACAAGTCTAGCTAGATGCCTCCACAAAGAGATACCCATTACTCATACTCTTTATTTTTTTAAAAGATAAAGGTTTTACTACAAAACATCTAAATATCTAATGAAGCTAAACCTAAATATCGATTTTATCGATAAACGTAAGCAACAAAGAATCGATCAATACCAATAAATAATAGCATACATCAATATTGCCATGACATATATATTTTTTTATTGATAAATAATTGCCTGAGGTAGTATAAGTGGCTAGAATCGAACACCTCGGAGTCAAAGAATCCGTAACATAATTTAACATAATTGAGACGGGGTCCCCCCCAGTGGCGCCTGGGTCAAATGCGTTGCACAGAGATCGCTGGGAAGCGAGGAGCAGAGAGAGTAAGAGTATGAGAGAGAGAGAGAGAGAGAGGAGCCCACTGAAGGTGCATTGCCCCCAGATGCTGGGAGCATACTTGGTGGTGTTCTCCCGGCCAGACAGAGACAAGATTCAGGGAACTGGAGACTGGCTACCCGGTCTCAGTCTCGGTCTCGGAATCCAACGGGCCACACACAGCAGGCAAGTGGAGCAAATTGGTTACTTAAATGGCGCATCAAATTTGTTCTTTCCCCCAGCAGCACCAACAAGAGAGCTTGAGAGAGATCGCCTGCGCAATGTAGCTTTAATTGAAATTGAAACCGTCTCAAGATTCTATTAGTTGATGTTGATTTATGCCAAAAAAAGACAAAAAAAAAAGAAAAAGAAGCTGGCTTGCTGCTCTGCACATTTATCAATCAGAAGCAGAAGCTTCTTGCTCAGCGCAATGTGAGGCTTCGGCGAACTTCAAACTGTGCGAGTAGTAGGTGTTTCCAATCGTCGCTTGTTTTCCAATCAGCGCCATGTACTTCACAGATACCGCTGATAGCCAACACCTTGTATTTGCTTTGTTTTCTACACAGAAATTAAATTAAACGTATCTGATTGCAGATGGCAGCGATACGGCTCTCAGAATTATATTCCTTTGCACATTATTTATAATAAATCCAAGCTAATTATATTTGTTTAATTGCAGTTGATATGCATCGAAGGCTGAAGGAGAGCAGAAACCGAAACAAGACCCGAACCGGCAAGAGGAAGTTAAAGACGCGCATCGATTAACCTCTTTGCTCTCAAACACTGCCCCCCGGAAGCTGAGGAGGATAATCCGAGATCCCTGCTGATTCGCCAACGCCGTTCGATATCGTAGCAAGATGTATAAGTTGCTGGGTAGCCTGAAGAGCTACCTCAAGTGGCAGGACATTCAGACGGACAATGCCGTCTTTCGTCTGCACAACTCCTTCACCACGGTGCTGCTGCTCACCTGCAGCCTGATCATTACTGCCACTCAGTATGTGGGCCAGCCGATTAGCTGCATTGTCAACGGCGTACCACCGCATGTGGTCAACACCTTCTGCTGGATCCACAGCACCTTCACCATGCCGGACGCCTTCCGCAGACAGGTAAATGGAGAGCGAAAGATCCTTTTCTATTTCCAAAAATAAGAATACGTCTACATTCTGGCATTTCTTTATATTTAAAATATTAAACATTTGCCTTTGAATTGTTGTATTTATCAGAAAATATTAGGTTGATATGTTTATTACTCCCCCGAGCCCGAGCTGGTTAATTTGAGTTTCTGATCTTTAGATTCCTTCTCAAATATAAATTAAATTCCCTAGAAAGCCGCAAAAAATTCTTAACAAAAAAAAATATGCTTCACAGTTTATATTCCAATATTTTGTTGGCATCTCAGAGTTTGCAACAACAATATATAGGTTTTAAAGTAAATAGAAGTAAAGTGATCTCCCCATAAACCTTCGTTAAACCAAGCTCACCTATTTCCGCTCCATTTCATCTCTTGTGGCACAATTAATCTTGAATTCTTTGGGAACCCTTTTCCATTTTGTTTTTATTATTTCTTACATTCTGTTGGGGGCTTTTTTTTTGTCTGCCTGTCAAAAGGAGGCCTTCCTTATTCTGTACACAGGACACGTCCGACCGAGGCAGAGGCATAACATATAGCTCATGTGTAGTACACACATCATTTGTGCCCGCCCGGCTCCTATAAAGCAATTATAAACTGGGCGTAGTCTCGGTCTTCTTAATAATATTCCTGTTTCCAGCTGCGGGCCATGCAGCAGCAGCGATTTGTACAATCGCTTGCACTGAAGAAATAAAAAAAAAATAAAAAGGAAACGTATCAAAAATGCCAAAAATAAAAACTTAAATTGGATACCCCACGGAATAAACGCTCTCCACACGCAACAAAAAAGTGGAGATTAAAAAAGCCCTAAGGCATGATTTATTACGATTGAAAATGCAAGCTTTGTTTCGTCATAAATATTTAATAGAAGAAATTTTAAATATTTGCTAAACTAAAACTAATAATACATACTAAAAATGTAATATATATATTTTTTGCGGTGCAATATGTCTTCGCCAGACAGGCAGCCAGGCTCATATTTCATGTGAGGAGGGCAGGAAACAGTCTCAACTCCAGTCTTCCTCCCGCTGCCACGAATATATTTGTCCGATTTCGTGGAAAACTTTTTTGTTTTCTTTTTTGGCAGTTAGTGTGCCGATCAACGATCAAATTACCCACCAAGTCGCACTAACTAAGTGAATGGGTTTATAAATCTGTTCAAATTGGGGGGGAAATAAATAGAGCTTAGTCAGAGTGTGGAGGCGTACAGGTCTAGGGAGTTTAATATATTTAATTCTAAATTGTTTCTTAATCTGTAAATATATTTGGCTACAACTTAAATTTAGAGCTTTGTTTTTAATGGAAAATAAATAAATATTTATTAAATATGCTTCTTTATTTTATTCCTTTACAGGTTGGTCGAGAGGTTGCTCATCCCGGTGTGGCCAATGATTTTGGTGATGAGGACGCCAAGAAGTACTACACCTACTACCAGTGGGTGTGCTTTGTGCTCTTCTTCCAGGTGAGATTTAATATCATTACTATATATAATATATAGTATAAATATATAGTATAAATATATAGTATATATATAATATAATATAAAGATTAATAG